>CAHIKZ030000823.1:97500-247500 GCA_903632075.3 Acanthosepion pharaonis | reverse complement strand
ATGGAGTTCAAGTTGTGATATAACATGTTCTAATATGAGAAGAAATTGCGGTGTTTTGTTAACGTATGTTCAATGCATGAACGAGATCATCTTCAGAATCGATCTTAGTGTTGGCGATTTCCGGATATCGATTAACCATTGTTTTTTTTTTAAGATGAATCCAATGCTTCTTTGGGAAATGGGTCCATGTGTTTCCCTGTAAGGCTCCAGATAATATTTCAAAACATTCTGTATGTCTAGATGTAAATACAGAATGCTACAGTATCTGTATATAGCATTTTGATAGTTGAAACTGTTTTAGTTAGTGTTCCATAAGTCTTGAGTATTTCAATGAGCTCTCCTCTGTGGAATCAAAACCTTTCATAAAATCCACAAATCTCTGTACCACTGAAAGGGTTTTAGATGTTTTTACCTTCGACTAAGTGAAGCAATAGTAGTATATGTTCAACGGTAGAATAAGCTTTTCTAAATCCGTTCTGGTTACTTCTCAATAAAGAGTCAAGTGGGTGTATTATATTCAGGTGCATCTTGTTATAAATCTTCGCTGCAACAGCTGTTAATGTTATGCTATTATAGGTTTTGGTGAGGTTTACGTATAATTCTCTCCGGGAGTGGTAGAATACCACCGTTTTTTTCCCCCAAACATCTGTCGCCTGATCATAGCATCCTTTGTTGCACACTGTAAACTGTGCATCATAAAAGCAGCCGATTTTTCCCTACTTCTACTGCAATACTATTTACATTATTTGGACTATTGTGCTCATCTTTGTTGCCATATTTATCACAACGTTTCGGCCTTTCAGTATCTGTCTATATTTCTTAGATGAGGTATTATGTACACTATTTACATTATTCGGACTTTTGTCGCCATATTTATCACAACGTTTCGGCCCCTCAGTATCTGTCTATATTTCTGAGATGAGGTATTATGTACATTATTTACATTATTCGGACTGTTGTCCTCATCTTTGTTACCATATTTATCACAACGTTTCGGCCCCTCAGTATCTGTCTATATTTATGAGATGAGGTATTATGTACATTATTTACATTATTCGGACTATTGTCCTCATCTTTGTTGGCATATTTCTTTCAAAAAGATAGGGTATTATGTAAACTATTTACATTATTCGGACTATTGTCCTCATCTTTGTTACCATATTTATCACAACGTTTCGGCCTTTAGTATCTGTCTATATTTCTGGATCAAACTATTGTCCTCATCTTTGTTGGCATATTTATCACAACGTTTCGGCTGTTGTACGCTCTGGCCTTCACTTCTTCAGGTGGTTGGAATGTCAAACTGAACCCTTTATTTCGCTCGCTGGGGTAGACTGTTCTAGTTCCACGTGTCATGTCTAATGGATATCAGTTATCAGTTATCTCCTGTTATAATTCCCCTCTCCAAGTTCTCCCCTGCCTTAATCATGTATTGAACTCACATTCTTTGGGTCCTGTCAATGGATCTAACTAACGCCTTTATCCACTGTGCTACGTGCCCTTGAGGAACTAGAACCACCTGAAGAAGGCGGGAGCGTACAACACCGAAAACGTTGGTGATAAATGTGGATGAGGACAATTCCGAATAATCATAATACCTCATCTCAGGGACAGATACTGAAGGGCCTAAACGTTGGACGATGGTTTAAATAGATGCATCTCAGAAATATAGGCAATTTTCCAAACTTTTTTCTTGTTTTTTTTTTTGTTTTTTTTAGTAATTTGATGACCTTCAATTCCTCAATAGTGAAGTCATCCGTTTTTATTAGCAGTTCATCAAACACTTCCATTACCCTTACTTGTCATTTAATGATTCGTCGTAAAGGTCCTTTTCTTTCACGCAAATATACTTTTATTTTTTAATATATTCGATACTCACATGAAAGAAAATCTCATCTTATTTATTAACTTTAACTGTTTGCATAAAACATTTGAAATATCAAGAAATGATTTTTTAATTTTGATAAAGATCACCATCATTTATCCCCCATATTCATCATCAACGTTTTCGTATTGTTACTGTGCAGCTGAGTACCTGATCAGCTCCCCTCCATGTCTCTCTCGGTCTTCTCGTCTATTGTCAGATTTCTCTCTCTCTCCTCTCTCTCTCTCTCTCTCTCTCTCTCTGAGATAAGGTTCCAGGGATAGTGATGGAAAGATTGGTAGCTTTTATGACATATCCATATCATTTCAACTTTCTCGAGTTGATGGTGGTTGGAAGATCTTCCAATGGGTCAGTTTCATGTTGTCCTGCACTGCCTCGTTTGTCATACGGTCTATGTATTGTCTCATGGTACAGAAGCATCTCATTTTAAATGCTTGAATTTTCGTTGTAATTCTGTTGTTGATGTCCTCAGACGTAGAGAAAGAGCGAGAAGGCCAATGCATGCAACAGTCTGATCTTTGATTTCATGCAGATATTCTTGTCTTTCAAGATGTTTCTTAGTTTCGCGACGGTTGCCAATTTATGTTTTTTTTTTTTGTTTTGTTTTTAAATATTTCTATTCTAAGGTCCTGTTCACTGATAATCCTGCCAAGATATTTGAATTGTCTCACAACTTTAAATTCTTGACCATCGAATATTTTCTTCCTGAAAGTCTTTCTCGTTATTCATCATGAATTGTTTTCGGCATTAATCTTCATTCCATATCTGGAGGATATTTCATCCAAGTTCCTCACCAGATCAGACGAGTTCCATTTCTTTGCTATCTAAACCGCCCATGTCGTCTGCAAAGCGAAGATTTTTGATGTGGCAATCTCCGATGTTGATTGTGCCCTCGTGAGCCTCAAGGGCGTTTCTGATGAACAGGACTTCATATTGAACAATTTAACCCTCGCAACGCAACAAAATTTATTAAATTATTTGATCAATGTTTTCAAAACATTCTGCTTTGAAGAGTGTTCAGTTTAATAATATTACATCTTATCACCAAATATTAATGTTAATTGATGAATATATAATTAAATAAATTCGTGGTATTAATTAACTACAAATTGGTAAGAAATTATACAATGCTGAGAAGCACAGCGGGTTAAGAACAAAAAGTTACAGAAAAATAGCGATGCAGAAAAATATTAAATATGGCACTCAAGTAATATATATATATATATATATATATATATATATATATATAATTAAGAAAGTGACAACTTTATTTAATTAATATTTGCCCTGGTGCGATTATCCACACGGATTACTGAAACCTTCATTACCTTATATATATATATATATATATATATATATATATATATATATATATATATATATATATAGGTGATATATATATATATAAAGGGTATATATATACATATATATATATGTATACATATAAATATATATATTAAGAAATGGACATATAAATATATATATTAAGAAATGTCCGAGAAATTTTCATAGAAAATATTCGTTCTTTGACAGGATTCGAACCTGCATCCTATTTTCTATGAAAATTTCTCGGACATGCAGGCCGGTAAATGTTATTTAATACTGTTTATCATAAACAGAGCATTTGCTTAAATACTTGTATTTATAAATAACAACGTTAAACATAAAAAATGTCTTTAATAAATAAATTGTCAGACCTTGTCCATTTCTTAATATATGACGTCATTTGTTTACATTTGATACGCCAGAGCAGTTATGAATGTACGAGATTCATGGAAGATTGAAGTTTATAAGCAGTAAATTCGACCTTGTCTACCGAAAAGGTTCTTTGTGGCCCAGAGGTAAGGCACGTCAGCGTAAATGACGGTTCCGAATCCTGTCAAAGAACGAATATTTTCTATGAAAATTTCTCGGACATTCAGGCCGGTAAATGTTATTTAATACTGTTTATCATAAACAGAGCATTTGCTTAAATACTTGAATCTATAAATAACAACGTTAAACATAAAAATGTCTTTAATAAATATAAATATATATATATGTATACATATAAATATATATATATATATATATACATATAAATATATATATATATACATATAAAAATATATATATATATTGTTCTGATTCAAATGGCTATAAATAAAAAAAAAAGGTTTTGGTCAATAATTGAAATAGTCATGTAATGAAACACCAGTAAAAATGCTAGAGAAACCAATAGCAAAATAACCAGAAAGTAAATATATATATATATATATATATATATATATATATATATATATATATATATATATATATATAAGAGTGTTCCAATAACTTGGAGCAATTTAAATATGAATTAATTTTAAGCGTGTAATATTTTTTTTCTTTTCTTTCAGATCTCGACGTTTGGGTGATATTATTTTTCACATTTGACATGTTAAATAACAAAAATCCAATAGAGAAATAAATAAATTTTCACCAATAACACTGATTTATTTATTGCTGACATTGATCCGCTTTAATGAAACACCCTTATATATAATCCATCTTAATGAAACATCCTTTACACACAACACACACACACACACACACACACACACACACACACACACATATATATATATATATATATATATATATATATATATATATATATAGTATTGCTCGAACACATGAGTTTTAAGGAAATCAACTTTGTGATTTGATACTTAACTAGAACTAAAGTTGAATATAGTAAATACTTAGGATATACAATGAATATAGTAAATATTTAAGATATACAATGAATATACTAAATACTTAGCATATACTATGAATATAGTAAATACTTAAGATATACAATGAATATACTAAATACTTAGGATTAACTATGAATATAGTAAATACTTAGGAGATACTATGAATATAGGTTAAACTGAGCATATACAATGAATAGAGGATATACTTAAGATATACTATGCATTTGTAAAAATAAAGAAATATTTGCTCTTACATAGTTGCATCATACTGCACTTTAGGGTATCAGTATTTCTAACATGCAAAATTCAATTTGCATTAATTTATTTTCACCATAAAATGATAAGAGAGAATGCGAGAAAGTGAAAAAATGAAATAATAATGTCAGGCAGTACGTGTTCAACAGTCCGTAACAACTTCTGATAATTCGGTTGAAACACGTTTTCCGCATCAATGTCACTGATCATTTTGCTTGTAAGCCAAAAAAGTATTCAATTGAATTCTGATTAAAATGCTAAGGCATGATAATATTTTTTTGCTATTTATTCATATATTAAATAAAAAAATATTATATTTGTTTAAGATTATTGCAATGTGTTTTTACTTACATGTCACACACACATACACACACACACGTGTGTGTGTATGTGTGTATAAATATAAAATGTGTATTTTGGCAACATATTTTCTTGTATCTATATCTCAATAAAGATCTCAGAAAAATTTTTTTAAGGAATTTTTATTAATTTTTTTCTTGCATTATTTTTGTTGGTGGTTCAAAACTGTAAATATATTTCACTACATTACTTCAATTAATTTCAGACATTTTAGCCATCTTCAGGTTAAGTTTGTTTTCAATCAGGGTAAGCCATTGTTTTCTCTGTCACCATATTAATTTTATTTATGCTATGTTAAAATGTTATTATGTTCAATATATTTTATATTTGAATTTTTCATCATGTCTCGCGTTGTGACGTCATACTTAATTTTTTTTGATTTTAGGACAGTTTTATGAAGTTGCTAATTTTAGGTTTTGCATATGTGTTTGTGCGTGTGTGTTGTAGTTAAAAGCATTTAACGATCTGAGACACATAATATTAAGAAAATGTCAGATATAGATATGACCCCCATAGCTATCCTGTAAACTGAATTTTACCTAACGGTCATAGAAGAAAATTTTGATACTGCATACATGAAGATTGTAGGTTTTATACCAGGAGAGTAAAGAAAAGAACGATTATTTAATACATTTTTAATATTATGTCAATAGTTTCTTTGACAGAGACATTGCTAAAACGACTATCAGTTTCTCTGGAAACTAGAATGGTGTGTAATATTTCTAGAAATTCATCGGTGGCGTTTATATTGCATTTCATTGGGAGTATGGCGTGATTCATTGTTTTGGATATTTGATAGACTTATGCAGTGATTTGAAAAACGATAGCACTGAAGTGATTACTAGTTTTTAATTTTCACTTCGTGTATCTAGGTTTATAAGATATGGCGACATTTTTAGTTTTGTTGAACTTTTCACGGAATTATTTGCATTAATATTTTTATTTATATGTTTTAAAAGTGTTTTGTCGTTTTCTTGTGTTCTTTTGAAGTTTATGAAATTTGTGGATGCTTAAAATAATTTGAATCTTGCTTTAAGAATGTCACAGAAAGTGATTTGAGAAAATGGTAATAAAGAAGAAAAGTGGCCTGATAAGCAAGAAAATGTTTGAAAAAGCTGATGTTGCAAATGAAAAATAAAAAAAAGATGCATAAGATAGCAACCAAACTATCAACTATAAAAAAATTTAACAAACAGAAATGTGTAATTTGGCTAAGAAGTAAATAAAACTGGTTTCTCAAGAGTCATTTTTTACAGTATCTGCAATTCTGAAACTTTCAGCCGTGTTAATTTGCAGTACAAACACCAAAAGCCCACAATAATGAAAATGTGCCATTATCGCGTGAAATTTCCTGATTATTTCGAAAATGACATTAAAAGTTTGCGCTCGATGACCGTAGGAGTTATGAACAATGTGAGTTCGACTTCTTTCGCATCGCGTTAACAGAACGGCTGCTATTACTGGCTTTGTTTATATACGTTTGGAAAAAAAAGAATTTATACCAATTAACCATAAACTATTCATTTAAAGCTTCATTTAAAAAAAAAAAAAGAAAGCGCATTTTAAAATAACTGCGCAGTAATCAAGACGAGTAAGAAGACGCGAAATGCAGTAAAAGGGCTGTTAATTAAATAAGCTTCCTCGCATTAATACTTGAGGCAAATGTATGTAAACAACGCCAGTAATGGCGGTAGGAAAACACGAAAGAGATCGAACTTACATTTTCGATACATCCTGAACGGTAATGGAGCACAAACTTTTTAATGCTATTTTCGAAATAATCAGGCAATTTCACACCATAATTGAACATTTTTAATACCGTAGCCTTGTGGTGCTTACACTGCAAATTAACCGTCAGTCGTTTAGTAATGAGTGAAGCAAATGATGCCTGACTTTTACAGTTTTGCAGTTCGGTTTTTTTGCTTATTCACTTTCCCTTAGTTTTTTTTTTTTATCTCCCTTCCTCTACTTGTTTAATTTCTTCACTTCTTCTTTCTTTCAATCCTTTTATCTCTTGCTCGTCTTCTTTCTCCTTGTCTTTTTTTTTCTTCTCATTCTCATTTTCTCGTCTCTTTTCCTCGTTTACCATCACATAGTTTTCACATTTCTATCTCGTCTCATCATTTTCATCACGTATTTACTTTTATTTAATTTTTCTTTCAACTTTTCTTCTTTTTTGTTTTTTTTCTTTTTCTTCTTCAAATCTATTTTCTGTTACTTTCCTCCGCTCACTTTCTGTCTAGTATTTTTTTTTTCTTTTCCTCGCTCACTCTCGTCTCTTTCCTATCTCCCCCTACGCCTGTTCCTCTGTTTTCCTCAGATCAAAAGACACTGGGGGCCTGTCTATGTCGTTGGTACTGAACCTCCCCATCACATCAGGTGGCGGCTGCTACCGCTACTTCCGGTCGCACGGTAAGATGAAACGTTTGAAAGCAAGCCGCCGGCGTCTTGCAGGAAGTTATCCACACACAGAATCCGTGGAACAGAACGTAGAGTCAGGTGCTTTTGCCTTTGGCTGGCCACTGGTGACTGGATCTGAGCTTGTCTCTGGTGGTGACAAAAGAACGGTCTCGGATGAAAAGCACAAAAGTGACATTGACACGTATAAGCGCGAACACCTTGTCTAAATATGCACTCCCCGACTATTCAGATGATTCTGCGGTTGATCTGAATAAAAGAAGACTGTTCCGGAGTAAGCACGTGCTGAGAGAAAGAGAGAGGTAGGGAGAGAGAGGCGGGAAAAAAAAGTGGGGAGGAAAGACTAAAAAAAAAAAAAAGGAAAAGAAAAATAGCAGTATCCTATTGTTACACAGTAAAATCGATTCATCGCTCTAAACAAAAACAAAAATAAATAATAAATAAATATCTGTGACAGCCGCATAGATATTACATTTACACCTTTATATGCAAGCAATGAACCTGGCTAAATTGGATGCAGTTTCAAATCCCATCACCGACTATTTATCATCAGATTCTTAGCTTTAGTCAAATGATATTTGCTAAACTTAGCTTAGTCTATAAGAGGGTCAAATTAAAAATAAGATTGTGTTGCGCAAATTTTCTAAATGGTTCACAGTTGGTTTGCTTAGCAAATCTGATTTCGAAACAATAATGAATTGCAACAGTGTGAAATACGCAGCTACTAGGTCTGCCCTTCTTGGGGGATATTTGACCGACGGACATTTGACCGAGGAACATTTGTCCGAATGGATATTGGCCGACGGACATTTAACTGAATGGACATTTAGCCGAATAGATATTTGACCGACGGACATTTGGCCGAATGGATATTTGACCGACGGACATTTAACTGAATGGAGATTTAGCCGAATAGATATTTGACCGACGGACATTTGGCCGACGGACATTTGGCCGAATGGATATTTGACCGACGGACATTTAACTGAATGGACATTTAGCCGAATAGATATTTGACCGACGGACATTTGGCCGAATGGATATTTGACCGACGGACATTTAACTGAATGGACATTTAGCCGAATAGATATTTGACCGACGGACATTTGGCCGAATGGATATTTGACCGACGGACATTTAACTGAATGGACATTTAGCCGAATATATATTTGACCGACGGACATTTGGCCGACGGACATTTGGCCGAATGGATATTTGACCGACGGACATTTGGCCGAGGGATATTTGGCCAACGGACATTTGGCCGAGGGATATTTGACCGAATGGATATTTGACCGACGGACATTTAACTGAATTGACATTTAGCCGAAAATATAGTGGCGTACTTACACGTATGTCACACTCTTTATTGTAATGTGCTACATATATTTATATTTATTTACTGTATTAATTTATAATTTTTCGGTGGGTGGGGGTGACAGGCTTTTTAAAAAATCTGTTCTGTATATATTATATTTTACTTCAAATATTACTGTATGATGATAAGTATTTTGAGAAAAAAGCACATTTTACTACAGCAAAAATCTTAAGCTTTTACGATATGAAAGATCTTTCAAATTTCGCTATTAATGATCATTATCTTAAAGGGATGAACTAGCTTTTATCTTACTGTTAAATACGAATTTAAATAATTAGATGCTACTTTTTACCCAAATACACTCAAATATTTTTTTAAAATACTAAATTCAATAAACGAATATTAAAATAAGAAACTTTTAACTTTAAATTTAGATTTAATAATTTAACCACTTGGAATTCAGGGGTAATTATTAGTCCTATTCTACCTTATAATACTGTTAATTAAAATACTTAAAGTATTGCTTGTTACTATTTTTACTTGTACTTTTCGGTGAAATGTCAGTTCGGCCCAGTCTCTCTTGGTTAAATGTCTCTCGGCCAAATGTCTGTTGGTCAAATGTCTCTCGGCCAAATGTCCGTTCGGCCAAATGTCTCTCGGCCAAATGTCCGTTAGTCAAATATCTTTTGGTCAAATCTCTGTCGGCCAAATGTCTGTCGGCCAAACGCCCCTTCGGCCAAATGTCTCTCGGCCAAGTGTCCGGCCACTCCATTAAATCTAATAGAGCAAACTTTTGGTGCATGGCAATGCTTTCTACTCTCAGTGAGGATACATTTCTTCTTTATGTTCCGTGTCCCTTCAGGACGTAGCTGATCATGGTTCTCCACAATTTCCTGTTCTTTGTATCTCTTAATAATTAATATTGCCTTTTTGTTATTTGTCCTAAACACCGTTCCGACATCCAGTTACTCAAGTTCGCGAGATGGATTATACGTTGTTTTCCATTATCCCTCTTGACTTCAATCTGTCTTTTGAGTTGCTTAGGTTTACTTCATCGTAATCCGATTTGATATGAATATGGGTGGTTTTTCGATTGAATGAACAAAGTTCGAAATACTACCTACAGAACATGAATGTGTTCGAGAAAGAGCAAATTTCACGACTCAGAAGACACGTGACAGAAGAGTTACCTAGAATTATAAGCCGTGCCGAACCGCTTCATTACACGAGCACTTATATTGTAAGAATTAACAAATAGAGAATCTTATTTTAGTAATCAAATTCTTACAAACATTTATGAACGCACAACCTTTAAAAATTCAAAATCAAACTCAGCGTTGCTTCTGCGCGTTCCAAAAACAATAACTCATTTTCAATAGCATTTTCGGATACAACAATACATATATTTTCATTGTCCTCTTATTACTAAGAGAAAAAACAAGAACAACATCTATTCTATACCTGAAGATGTCTGTAGGAACAGACGAAAGCTTGTAGTAAAAATAAGAACTAATACGGCAGAAATTTATATAAACAAGGGTCATTTCATTCATAACGGATTCGGAGGTTTTTGTATATTATTTGAATTGTTTGCGATGATGGATGTCTCGCCATTTAAATCATTAACCTTTGCATTAGTTTTTGTGTGAATAATTCATGTATTTGTAAATTCTTACAAGTATACATTTTAAATTATGAATTATTGTAACACAAATACATATAAAAACATTGGCAGATGTTGCACTGCAATAAAACCATATATATATATATATATATATATATATATATATACGTGGTTTCGAGTTAAGTCATTTTCGAAGATACCTCAGTTTTTCTTAAATATTATATGGATAAATAAAACTCGCCTTACGTCGTTTTACTTAAGATTACGTGAGCCGCTAAAATATTAGAAACGTCAAAAGTCAAACACTAAAATAACAATAAACACATATTTAAATAAATTTAAAAATAATATTATGAATACTCTCTCTCTCTCTCTCTCTCTCTCTCTATATATATATATATATATATATATATATATATATATATATAAAATCATCAAAAAACAAAACATATAATAAAGTATGTTCAGCGGATGTTCTTATTTCAAATTCCTGCCTTATTTCAAATTCCTACCTTATTTCAAATTTTTGAATTCAGACTTGTTTACATCTGTGATCTGCCGTTGACGTTCTTTCAGTTATATTTGAATTGTGATTTAGAATACATTTTTGCTCATAGCTCCGAAGAAAAGTCCCAGTGCAAGTGCTAATGCTAAGCGTAAAGTTTTATCGCTGGAAGATAAGGTGAAAATGAATTATTTTATTCAGAATACTGTACGTACATATCATAAACACTGTTATAGGCAATATATATATATATATTATGATCAAAATATAATTTTAAGGTATGCTATATTTATGGGTTAAAGTGCTCAATATCAGGAGAGTGCGTATGTAAATATAAAATTTGACATTGGGGTCAATACCCAGCGAGTGTCTGTTTCATGCTTAAACGCAATATTCTAGCCTGAAGATTGCGTTTAAGCATAAAACAGACTGCCATTGCTGGGTGATAATAATGTTGATAAAGTTATGAAAATCATATTTATTTGAAATTGGCAAGAAATGGCTTGTAATTTGGAACACCTCTGAACCAAAACTTTTAGTCATCTTCGAGAACCATTTTTGTCGACCTCCAGGAGAGCAATTCATTATTTGTCTCATATTTTTCACTGATATGAAGTGGAATCATTATATATAGTCAATTGCTTTGGCTACTGGTAGGAAAGACGGTTCACCGTGTCGTGCTGGGCATTTTTCCGGACAGAATTCATCTTGCATATTTATAAATCTACCATTCGTCTCCACATTGTATATTGCTGTCACATCTGGTCTGGTACACCTTCTATCTAAAAATGAAATGGTGAAGTTATTAAACACTTTTCATTATCCATCAAATCACCATTATCAACCATTTTAAAGCATTAAACTCACAACGTACACCCTTATACAAATTAATTGAAACAGCCGCTTTAGTTTCCTTTCTTTCACCATACGGTCAGTTTTAGACCAACTGGAGTGACAGGGGGTAATTGATTTCTATTTTTTTCCTCAGAGTAGGTTATTTGTCGTGGTGTGCAGTAATATGTATGTATTTTCGGGATGTATGATTGTTATGGTCCAATATCCTCGCACCACAGTTATGGTCCAAGGTTAGAACCAAGGAAGAACAACACGAACACAAGAGTAGAATAACAAAGATATATTACAACAGAAATATAGTACAAGAAGTTGAAGGTGTTAGTAATGACTCTCTGTCTGGTTTAGAGTGAACTAATATTGTCTCGACTCGTTACACCATTCATTCATTATATCTCTTGAGAGGCGCAGTATTTATAGTGTCAGGAAGAGTCCATTATCGTTATAGGTAAGTTCCCATAACAATGATGAAATTTGTTTGGCCTTGAAAAATATTGCGTCATCCGTGATTGCATCAGATTTTTATCACGCCAAAACACTATTGTCACGACTGTCAATTAGTTTTCCTATAGCCATTGTCTTCGATGGACGTTACTCCAAGGAAGCGTACGAAAAGTTGTAACGCTGCACGAAGACACTGGCAAACCTTACCAGTGAGCAAATCAAAGTACTATAGACTGGACCGGAAACTCTCCCGATTTAAATTTAATCGAGAATCTGTGGTCAGTCTGCAAGGAACGACTTCGTGGAATGGATATAAGAAGTACTAACATGTGCATTGGGTCATGTTTCGTTTGAAAAATACGAAAAAAGTAAATAATATGGGAATTATTCGTTTTGTTTCAATTAATTTGCACAAGGGTGTAGCTAATAATTTGACATTTCAATATTCAGTACCTTTCATACAAGTGTCTGTCGTGTGTTGCTATTTACACGGAAGGAGGGAAGGAGTTTTCATTATCATTCATCAATTAAATTACCATAAGAGGGTTCAGGTTTATCACCTTTAATTACTTTTTAAAATATATGATTTCTGATAATTTTTAATGCTTTTAATATTCCACCGTGTTTTTGTTCTTGTAGGCATTTTTTTAAATCGTGATCATGATTACGATCGTGATGTGTGCCTATGTATTTTCCTGACAGAAAGATCTATAGAAAAAAGATTTTCGTCCGTTACTTGAACAATTTTCTTCAAACATCTTTTTTTTAAGCATGTAAAATTAAATTAAGACAATCAAGAGGTCTTCAACTTATCTCGTTGCGGAATTTGAGAGGACTGGATGATGAAGGCGTCGATAAGGCCAGGCCTAGTACTCTGATAAGGACACAGATCAAGAATATCGGAACCAAATCAGCGAGATATGTTAACAGTAAACAGGAATATCTATGCTGAAGCCTCTTCTACTTTGTACTACCACCCGGATTAGATATCCCCGAATTTTTAACCCTTTTTCATCGTTGTTGGCCCGCCCACCCGTATTAATGCTATTCGGTATGCGAAATCTTTTCCATGTGGCCTTCTCGCCTTTCTGATGGGTGCAGCTGAAACAGCTTACGTGAGCTTTGAGATCCGCATATATATATATATATATATATATATATATATATATATATATATATATATATATATATACATATATACATATAGATACATATATATATATATATATATATATATATATATATATATATATATATATATATATATATATATATATATATACATATATATATATATATATATATATATATATATATATATATATATATATATATAGGCGGCCTGATGATTGCGTCCAGCATGGAACAGCCTGTCGCCTCTGAGTGTTGACTTCAATGTTCACTTTTATATTAATATTTACACGCTCTATCTCTGATTTTGAGCACTTTATCCCATAAATATAGCACACCTTAAAAATATATTTCTTCTTCATATATATATATATATATATATATATATATATATATATATATATATATTGGGAAAGGTATTAATGCTCTTCTTCTCCCTCCAGCTAGGGGTAAATAGCAGGACAGACTGGGTTCTATATCCTTTTGATGGCAACTGGCCTAGGAAACGGACAACACTGAATTCAACACCTGCGGAGAGTCGTTTGGAGATCTTGTGACACGTAATTCTCTGTATTCGGTCCTTCAAAAACTGTGGTTGGTTTTGCATAAAGCCTTCACCACTATAATCAAATCATATGTGCTAGTGTCTGGCTGTCGGTTTCTAGGAATTGAGCTGCTTGACCCTCATACGTCGAATACGACGGCAGAGTCCACATATATATATATATATATATATATATATATATATATACAGATGTAAAACGATAACGAATAGTCCGATTCCGACGTTCGTAACATTCAATTTAAAAGAGGGCTCAATACAAAAGTACATCTTTATTTTAGGATATTACATCAGAATCATGTAAACACGCTACACAAATGCAATCATGTTTCGATGTGTATTATTTTTTTTAGTTTATCAGCAATATTTCTAGAAAACAATTAAAATTGTTAATACCTAACTTCTTGTAATTCTTTGTTAAATTGTTTCTTATTAGTGAAATGTAATCTTTGTAATACACATCGAAACATGATTGCATTTGTGTACCATTTTTACATGCTTTTCATGTAATACCCTAAAAAGTGCATATATATATATATATATATATATATATATATATATATATATAATAATTGCATCCACCTGTAAAAAAAGATTAGAAATAATGGAGGCTTTAATAATAAAAAAGAAAAAGCCAACTCTTAACAATATTAACTTCGAACAAGGCCACAGTGTGCTAACCGTATTCGGAAATTAAAACATCCCTACAACACACTAAGACATACACGGAACGCACACACTGAATTAAGCTGAAAATCGAATCATCCTTGATAATAGCTAAAGGTATAGCCGAAAGCGCTCGGAAATATAAAACATTTGGACAGTTCTTACACACCCTTTGTCCAGAAAAAAAAGCTCTTGTTCGAACACAAGAAAAATTAAATAAAAAGCTTAACCGTAGTACCTTGTCTGTCATTTTAATGAAACATGCATAAACGAAGGATTTCTGCCTAAATATACAACTATATATGTCTCTCTCTCTCTCTCTCTCTCTCTCTCTCTCTCTCTATATATATATATATATATATATATATATATATATATATATATATATATATGTATGTGTGTATGTGTATGTGTATGTGTGTTTGTATGTGGGTGTGTGTGAAGTACGAGGCTGAATCACTAAACAACGTTAATGGCTGAATTTTAATTTAAAATGATTACAGTACAAACTGCGGTAAAGACAAATTATAATATAATCATATAATATATATAATGGCGAAAGAAAATGTTTACAGATCGCGACTTCTATCAGAGAGATGAAATTTAAATTTTTATTATTGCATTATTTCAAAATTTTAATACATTAGCAGATAACTATTAATGTCAACAACTGAGCACAAATAGTTATTAATTAAAAAAAACTTTAACTACATGTATAATGTTTTTGATAAAAGTTAAAAAAAATAACCATAAATGTGTAAAAAATTTATACATTGTCGAAAATTTCTTTTTTCCACAATTATAGCTATTTGTGCGATGTTATGCTTATTACCTAAACAATAATAATATTGAATAATTTTGTTTTAAACATTAAAGTATATTTAGTTACATCTCTCTAATATCTGTCGCGATCTGTTAACTGGCAAAACCATATCGTTTTCTTTATTTTTTGTTTGGAATTCAGACGTTAGGATAAAAAAACATGGAGAACCGAATTTTCTATACTCTTTACCTTTGGGAACCATGATTTTTAATATTGATTTTATAGAGAGATCAGACCCAACTCCTATTTGGATGGAACACAGTCTTCCTTATTCTATTAAGATTTGTTTTGCAGAAGTCAGATGGAAAGAAAGAAAGGCATAAACAAAAAAAGGGACTTTCCAATTTTTCTTGCTATTTGTCCCAGTTTGTCCATTATTTATCTATTTTGTTATTAATTCACACGTTATAATAACATTTATAATTCTCTTTTCCACAATATGGCTATTTCTGCTATGTTAGAATGCTTATTAACTAAATAATAATAATAATACTGAATAATTTTGTTTTAAACATTAAAGTATATTTAATCACATCTCCCTAATAGCTGTCATGATCTGTTAATAAGAAACTCAGTATGTTTTTTAAAAAAAAAAAACATGTTCAATTTAAAAAGAAGCCAAGAGATTTATTCAATAAAATCGCCTTCAGAGTCTAGATACAGTATCAGGAGCGACTATACGCCCAGATAAGGTGATTCCCGTTCTTTTTTTTAATACGTTCACAATCCCAGATATCGTTTGATATATTCGAACCGCTGGTTGATCTGCCACCAGACATAATAGTTTAGGGGAAATCAACTAAGAGCTAGAAGACCGCATATTGGTGGAGATGGTATGATCATGAAAATTCTCAGATATTAACTCCTATGTTGTGTGTAATGAGGAAAAGAACTGCGGGGATGTAGCTCAGTGGTAGAGCATTTGACTGCAGATCGAGAGGTCCCCCGGTTCACACCCGAGTGTCCCCTGTGTTTGAATGAATGGTTCAACGAGCACCAGGTCATGGCTGTTGAACTTTCTGCTTTGGCAGAGAGGAACCCGGACGAAGCTTTGCCGAAGGGCAAGGTTTTTTCCGGGGAGGTAGACAGGCCCTGAACCAGTCTAGGCGGGTTCAAAGGGTATATTTTTGGCCGAGCCTATGGGCTCGGGAAACCCACGTTAAACTCGACCTTGTGCCACATGCATCCCTCGTGGGGGGTGGCTAAATACCGAATGAATGGTGCAACGAGCACCAGGTCATGAACTTTCTGCTTTGGCAGAGAGGAACCCGGACGAAGCTTTGCCGAAGGGCAAGGTTTTGTCCGGGGAGGTAGACAGGCCCTGAACCAGTCAGTCTAGGCGGGTTCAAAGGGTATATTTTTGGCCGAGCCTATGGGCTCGGGAAACCCACGTTAAACTCGGCCTTGTGCCACATGCAACCCTCGTGGGTAGTGGCTAAATACCGAATGAGGAAAAGAACAAAGTGAAGCTGAAACGCACAAGGACCCCTCCATTCAAGGCTTCACCATCGTATCAAGCAACATAATATAGATGATGTCGACCTTTGGGTAGAAATGAAATAGAATAACAGGACCATTACAGATTATGTAAAATTCGTGCACATCACCGTGGTTGCCTCTGGGCTCCGCGCAGAGTCACTTGTTTTTCCTGTTCATCTGGCCATTTTTTTTAAAGAGGGCTGCTTCCGATTCGCGCAAACAGTCTGCCTTTTCTTTTTCCGTAGTCAGATTAGAAATCGCCATGTTAATGCTCTCGATATAACGTATTTTCCGGCTTACAAGACGCTGCGGCATGGAAGACGCACCCTAACATAGGAAAGAAAAAAAGTCATACTCATACGACAACACATTCACCATGCGTCCCTCGCATACTGACACCATGTATCTACATTAATCACTCGACCGTTTTTGTTTGTATGGCAATGACATACGAGTCAAGAGCAGAAAGGCTTCCGTCGCTGCTAGTAAACAGAGCATGTATAAGCTTGTGGCTCAGCTCCGGGAAGGTTTATAGTCTTCAAAATACAAGAAATAATAATTTTTCACCTAAAACAATCCAATATAGTAATTTTGTTATGCAAAATTTTTGTTTTTCATAATTTTTACAGAATTCTGCACGCAATTTAGATAAAGTATCCGTACGTATATGATCTTCAACCAAAGGATTAATAGTATTTACCTCCATGATATTGCTAAAAAAGAGCAAAGAATGATGAAAAAGACGCCAAACTTGACGAAAACAAAATTTTATCGTCTAAATGTTCACGTTATTATTAAGAGGAAAGACCAAAGTTTTTTTTAATTATTTTTTTAAAAATTTTCCTTCTCTTTAGAACATTCTAAATTTTGATTTAAAAACCTTGTTTCTCTTTGTATCACCGGAACTAGTAAAATAATATACAATTTTTAGCACGTTTTTTTTTTTTTTTTTTTCTTGTATGACATACATTAATTTGGAAAATCTTGCAAAAATAAAAATAATTGTCGGATGTTAATGAAACTTTCAGAAACTACTCACAGATGATCGAAATTATTATAAATATGTTTATTTTTTATTAAAGTCATGGCAGAAATATTTTTTTTATATATTTATTACCCCAACCATAACTAATTTTATGAAAACGCTAGAAATTCGATCGCGTCGGGTTTAGTGATTACAATAGTTAAAAGCATAAGGCTATTTTTTTAGCGATTTCGTGGAGGTACCTATACAATTTAGATAACGATTATGCGTACGTATATGACCTCGCGCTTCAACCAAAGGATTAGAAAGAATGTCATATCCAGTTAGAAAACAGTTGGGTTTCGAACTTTACTGAGATTCCCATGTGTCGATCGGAGACTCATTGGTATGTAATTATGTTATAGGGACTCAACATGGCCAAGTAAATACGAGTGTGGCCGGAGATACACGTCTTATTATCCCTAGCTACATAGATATCTAAATGTGCCAATTCTAGTTAGAATCTAGCAAACGCCCACTTCCTTCACTCACCACCCCTCACCACGCAACCATAAGAGACGTTCGCACTAATTGAATAAACACCAACTTGAAAAAGTTCGTGTGAAGAGACACAGATACATGAACACTCATCACCCCCTGAAAGATGTATTTGCACGTGTACACACATCCACTAATATTATACACGCATCATCGTCTCGACAGATGGATGAAAACAAAACCATAAATCGGCAAATCTACAATGCCGACAGAAATGATACTAACACACACAGACACGCACACTTACACAGACATATATATATATATATATATATATATATATATATATATATATGTATGTATTAAGTTTTCTTGTATTAGAACAGGAGCAAACGGGGTTTAGGCAATGAAGGCCCAATTTTGGAAAAGTGGTAAATAATAAAAAAAAAAGTGGTAAATAATAAAAAAAAAAAAGAAAAATAACAACGTGTTCTTTAACCTTGATTAAAATCACCAAGCGTTGGTGATGAAAAATACATAAATATTTTAGCTAATAAAAACGCATAACTATATATATATATATATATATACATATGTGTATGTGTGTGTGTGTGTGTGTGTGTGTGTGTGTGTGTGTGTGTGTGTGTGTGTGTGTGTGAATGTATTTATTCTTCGAAGAATGTCGTCTGGAACAAAAACAAAGAAAAGCTGAAGCGGCGATCACCCTTGACATTCCCCAGACACAGAGTGTCACAGTCTGCACGCTGTGTGACAAGATATGCACAACCAGCTCCGGACTGAAAAGGTGGTGCACAGGAATCAGGAATAGCTATGTGAATCCATCAAAGTTGTGGCAAGCACATTTTTCGTCTGTCACTTGTGTAACAAGTCATGCAAGTCCACAGACGGCCTGGCAAGTCACCTACAGGGTAATGCACGTGAGAAATGCGAGGTGGGGATCGAACGTGATTAGGCGACCATCATCTGTGAAGGTGCGGCGGATTATCATCATCATGTATGCATGTATATAATGTCAGAACGAAAGCTACCGATCAGCATTTTAATGTTATATATATATATATATATATATATATATATATATATATATATATATATATACTTCCTGATGTTATCGGAACGGATCGAGGTCGACTTTCCTTGATAGTGCCTGAATGCCACATCGCAGGTTGACCCAAGCCTTGTGAGAGTAATTGGGTAGACGGAACTCTTGAGGGCCGTCGATAGCTGTGCTAGCACAAAGCCACAATTCATCGTGGCCGAGGTATTGAGCGTTCTGGCTTTGTTCAAATTGATGATCACGCGAGATGACTAGCTCTCTCCCAGAATCTGTAACCAAGGTCTGCTCAGCATAGTTGCAGTTTAAAGCACAGGTTGGCTCTGTGGGTCATGAACAAACACATATGTGCCTGATAGAGCGTTTGCAACAGGGATTGGCTAGCTGCCCTGGTAGACGGGTACCCTCGAATACGAGTGACCAGCTGTGATGTATATATATATATATATATATATATATATATATATATATATATATATATATGTGTGTGTGTGTGTGTGTGTGTGTGTTTGGTCAGGGACCGCGGTGCCATTTTCTCTTCCAGCGTCTCGTATGCACGAATTTGTCGTTGCTTGGAAATCTTCCATGCAATCAAAAACAGACTATCATTGTTGCTATGTCCGTGTATTGTTTAATTTATTGTAATGTACTTGTCATCTCTGATGATGGCTTATGTAAGACGAAAGCTTAGATAGGATTAAAAAACATGTATCAATATGGTGATTTTCTTTCGTCTTTCAATGATAATGTTATTAAGCTTTTCGGACGATAAAAACTTGTCTATATTATTTAATGAAAAATGAATTAATGAAAAAATGCTACATATATACACACAATGGGAGGAAGTGTGAGTTTGTAAACAGTGACTATTACGGCTAATAATGCAAAACTCTTCGGTAAATCGAATCGAGTTCTCTCAGTCACTGTTTAAAAAATAAATACGCTTAAATTCACTCTCGTCATTGCCGTGCACCAACTGATGCCGATTGAGTCGGATTTCGATCGCACGTTTGGCGACACTGATGATCTGTAATACAGCGAAACACTCTGTCTGCAGATGACTATATATTTGTTCAAGTTAATCTTGCGCACGAAAACAGTTTGTTACACCGTGTAGATTTTTTTAAAATCCGTCAATATTAACTGCCACTTGTGAAAATAAATAAATAAATCCACTAAATATTAAATATCGTCTGCCGGCTGTTCTCAAATATTTCTGCTTATTTTTAACGTGACTAACATACAGCAGGATAAAAACATTTCTTTGTCATCAACATCGATTGGCGTATGTCTCCTATACGTCTATCAAGTTCTACCAATTTACATACGTGCCGTCGGTGTCTCTTCCCGTTCGTATATATATATATATATATATATATATATATATATATATATATATATATATAAATCAATTATTTATGGTAAAATTAAATTATACAAAGAATTCTATTAATTATAATTCATTGTACGCAACGCTTTATTTGATTTGGGTGCCTCGGTAGCGATAATTGTTGTTAGTGAACTTGTTAGGTTGACCATTACTTCGTGGTGAGTACAATCCTCACTGGGGATCTCGTAATTGTGACCCTGTAGCAAATTAAGCTAAACTCGGAAGTTTACGAAAGTCCATAAAATCATGAAAAGAGATCAAGATTGATTAAAAATGGACACTTCCTTGCCTGCAAGAATTTTCAAAGATCTAAAACCTGATAAATACTTCAGTGGTTAGGGAATGCAGGCGCTCGTGGAAGCCGATTATGCGAGGCCCAGATAACCTCATCAAAACATCTTAGTGCTGTAGTTATAAAACTGTTTAATTTCACTACAAAATGTTTTTCGTGTTTGATATGCTGAAATATGAAAACTTTTCTTTCTTACCAGGCATTGAATAAGTTATCAGTCCCTTTCTATCTATCTATCTATGATACTTCCTAGGCATCTAATTCTATCTATCTATCTATCTATCTATCTATCTATCTATCTATCTATCTATCTATCTATCTATTACGCACACACACGCGCGAAAATTCACAGTTTAGTTTAGTATTATGAATTTGATAAATATAAAACTGTAATATTTAAATTATGAAACATCAAAAAATTTTCCAAGAGTTTCCTTTGGTTTTGCGACGCTATCACATCCTTTAAAAAAAAAAACAAAAAAAAAACACAGGATTATTATATAATAATAATTACTTGATCGACAAAGAATAATTATTCTCTCCATCCGACAAAATGTTAATTTTAAAAGCTGAAAAAATGTAGGATAGATAGATAGATAGATAGATAGATAGATAGATAGACATCGAAAAAACATAGATAGATAGATAGATAGATAGATAGATATCGAAAAAACATAGATAGATAGATAGATAGATAGATAGATAGAATGAAAATCTCAGAATACAATGAAAATTGATGATACTTTAAAGACAAAGTTACATTTGAATTTATTTATTGACATTAAAACAAGATTAACTCCGCTTTTCTGGTCAAAATCGTAATCCATTTTGCAATATTTTTAAAAAAAATTACAGCTTAAAAAGCGATATTTTTACTTGATGATGATAAAATCAAATGTTCATTTACTATTTTTATTTAAGTTTAGAACTTAAAAGCTGACACCATGCAAACAGGTTCACACTCAGCCATTCCAGCCCAGTTATATGCCATGCGGGAGACATGCTTAGGAGATCATGTATCTTTCGATACAGACGAGGCAGATTTTTTTTCCCTCAGTAGGTTGCCATTTCTTTTTGCGTAGACTAGTTGCCATCCAAGGCTATAAAACTCGGTCGGTCCAGCTATTTACCCATAGCTTGGGGGGAGGGAGGGGGAAGAAGAGGATTCACACCTTTCCCAAGGGTATTAGCACGTAAGTGTAATGGATTCGACTGGAATTCGAACTCGGCTCTCCGATTCCTCAATCCGAACTGACTAATTAAGATTTGCAAAAATCTAAAGTCAAAATTTACGCTAGTCAGAGGTAAATTTGTTGGACAGCTTTTTAAGACAATGCGCGTCTTAGTTATATGGTTGTACAGTGTAACCCGGATATAAGAGAAACCCGGATATAAGAGAGATTTTCTCTGGTCCCAAATTAGAGCCTATGTTAATGTATATAAAATAGACCAAACCCGGATATAAGAGAAACCCGGATATAAGAGACTTCTCTGGTCCCAACAACTCTCTTATATCCGGGTTACACTGTATATACAGTGTAATCCGGATATAAGAGACCCGGATATAAGAGAAACCCGGATATAAGAGATATTTTCTCTGGTCCCAAATTAGAGCCTGTGTTAATGTATATAAAATAGACCAAACCCGGATATAAGAGAAACCCGGATATAAGAGACTTTTTCTCCGGTCCCGACAACTCTCTTATATCCGGGTTACACTGTAATATTTTATTTTGGTGGTTGCGAAGCTGCAAACCGAAAACCAGAATATAACTGCTGACCATTGGTCTCTATTATAAAACTATTGGAAATGGTAAGAACACAAACTGCCCCCCCCCCCACCAACCACCGCCTGCTTCTTCAACTGCCAGTTGTTTTGACGTCATACAAACGACATGATGGAAACGATATCTTGTACAGGTCTCCCTCACTCTAATCCAGCTTTTGGCACGAATTAGCATGGTCCCCGAAGAGAATTGAAGTCATACTTGCAAGCGTGACATATAATAAATTAATTTATCCTAATCCTCTATGATATGCTTGTATTGTTGATGAAATTGAAACTTTTTTTGGTGAATGATTTTAAGTAACGAGCTGAAGCAAAATTATAACAGCCTCTGCCTCTGTGTCAGTCGTTCTGTGTGTCGAACAAGAAGAATCGCGTAGAGAGTATGCAAGTGTTTCACCAGTCCCTTCCGGGCACCTGCAAACTCAGTTTTCGTTGGCTTTGGGTCGATTATTATTATTATTATTATTATTATTATTATTATTATTATTATTATTACTATTTTCTAGTGAAAAGAAGAAATAAAAGGTGGGGAAATAAATATATAAATACAAAGAAAGAGAAACAGAGAGATCAAAGCGAAACAGAGGGAGGAGGCAAAGGCGGGAAACATTAAATGAAACATTGCAGATAAATAATAAAAAAAAAAATATGAAAGAACGGAGTGAAAAAAGGAAAAAGCAGAGAGGAACATAAAAAGAAAACAAAATGGAGAAAAAAGATGCGAGAAAGAAAAGAAAAAAAATGTTGGCTCTGCACTGAGAGAAAAAAAAATGTAAAAGGCAACGATCCATATGGACTCGAAAAAGTCGTCAACCGGTAAAAATAACGATAGAACATTATATATATATATATATATATATATATATATATATATATATAATAAAAGATACATAAAGTAAAAACAGAAGCAAAAGTAAGAAAGAAAGTCGGTGAGAGGGTGTGACTATGGGCGGGAAAAGCATGTATGTGTCAAGCCGGGCATACGTACGTGTGCGAACTTAAGTGTATGTTTGTATAGATGTGTGTGTGTGTATGTATGTGTGTGTGTGTGTGTGTGTGTGTGTGTGTGTGTTTTAACTAATAAATTCATATATCCATATATGTGTAGGGGCATTGGTGCATTTCTATTTACATGCATCTCTCTCCATACATATATACATATATACACATATATATATATATATATATATATATATATATATATATATATATATATATATATATATATATATATATATATATATATATATATATATATATATATATATATATATATATATATATATATAATATTTTTTTTATTTAAAATATCTGTCAGTTCTTTTTCTTTATTTGAGATATATATATATATATATATATATATATATATATATATATAGTCAGAGAGAGAGAGGAGATGCGCTTTTAGCCAAATACATGTACAATAAATATGTAGAAATACAAGTGTCTCAGCTGTAGGCATACAAAAATATATGTAAAACAGAGGAGTCATACTTGTGTCTTAGCAGAAATGTCTGTTCGTAAAAAGACACTTCCTCGATCTTGCTTTCTCTATTTCAATCCTCCTCTTCCTCTTGGATACCATTAATTTGATATTCCCACCTCCATACACACGTTTATACATACGGAAATTCCTCTATAGATCTTCAAAACTTAGAGAATTTTTACTTATTCCTCACAATGCACAGATTGACGGCTTGCCTTGTACAGAAAAGATAGTGAGTTCGTTTCTCAGTAGAACACACCAATACATTACCAACTATATATATATATATATATATATATATATATATATACACTAGCAGCATAGCCCGGCGTTGCCCGTGCTTGATTCAAAAATCGTACGACTCATACAGCAATCGCTATCACTTGACGTAAATATTTTTACTCTTCCTTGCCTTTAAAGGAGTGCCCTTTGCCGTGTTGATGTTGCTACATGCCTTACTTATTGCCTATCTCACACTACTCTATGCTAAACCTTAAATCTGTTATAAAAAAAGAACTAAACTAAATGAACTCAAAACGATCAGCTTTAAAAAAAGGACTCGTAACTGGAAAAACCGAATGAAAAAAGAATGTTAGCAACAAATACTTTTTCACACCCAACCCAGTTCTGCGGAATCAGAATCAACGTTGAGTTTAAGCAAGCGAATGAGTCAACTGGAGTAAAGTGCCATGCAGATTTAAATTTTTCCACGTGTGACGAATGCAGCTATCGATTGTTTTTGCATGCTAGCATGCTAGTTAACATTCGTGTCAGTCAGCTGTTGGCTCTCACGCAAGCCAATAGAATCTTTCTGCCTATTCGTGGCAGCCAGCTATAGGCTCTCAGTCCGACCAGTACAAAATGGCCGCAAACTACATGAAAACTGCCGTAGAAGCATGAAAAAATCGATTATTTCCACTATTGATGAGAGTTGGAAAATGCAAAGTCGGTCTTGGCCTTCCCGCTAATTTGGAGCATGTGCATGTAAATTTTGGTGCAAATCCATCGAAAATTGCGGCCGTGCATTCGTTACACACACACACACACACACATCCTTCCTTTTATATATATATATATATATATATATATATATATATATATATATATTACTACCATACATATATATATATATATATATATATATATATATATATATGGTAGTACTCGTTTGGAAATCCTCGGATAGCTCAACTTGCAGTAGAACAAATCGGTACCCGAGGAAAAAATTGGAAATAAAAAAAAGAAAGAACCAAAAACATTAAAACAAGACGTAACCAATCATCAAGTGCTTAAGTTCCAAGACCAAAGAAAAAAAAACATTTTGTCACGTGGTTATGGTTTTACTTGTTTTTTATCAATAAATACTGTTCCGTTATTTTCCTTTTTTAGCCAGTTTTACCCTGAAGACCCGTTTAGGTTGGTTTGCCTGGCTCCTTAGGATTATTTTAGTATATATATATATATATATATATATATATATATATATATATATATATATATATATTCTTGTAAATGAATAGATTTCGTCTGACGCTCTTCTCTATTATGTATAAGATATTTTCGGTTATATATATATATATATATATATATATATATATATATATATATATATGATGAACGCTTAGTTCTTTGTCTTCTAACCAAAACTATATTTCTTTATATATATATATATATATATATATATATATATATATATATATAGTTTTAAGGTGTATATAAATAAATATAGTTTTACGGGATAAAGTGCTCAATATCAGAGATAGAGCGTATGTAAATATAGATATAAAAGTGAACATTGAAGTCAATACTCAGAGGCGTCAGGTCATGAGTGTACACTGTCGCCTCTGAGTGTTGACTTCAATGTTCACTTTTATATATATATATATATATATATATATATATATATATATATAGATAGATAGATAGATAGATAGATAGATAGATTCAAATGACGAAACCTGTCGGCAAGAACTAAATATTATTTTCCGATTGTCTATTTTATTCAATTTGTCTTCTCTGCAGATATGTTTAAAGATTATATATATATATATATATATATATATATATATATATATATATATATATGAAGAAATATAGTCTTAAGATGTGCTATATTTATGGGATAAAGTGCTCAATATCAGAGATAGAGTATGTGTAAATATAAAAGTGAACATAGAAGTCAAAAGACTCATGGCCTGACGATTGCATCTAGCATGAAACAGACTGTCACCTCTAAGTGTTGACTTCTATGTTCACTTTTATATATATATATATATATATATATATATATATATGTCTGTGTGTATGTGTGTGTGTGTATTTATATGTGTGTGTATATATATGTGTGTGTTTATATATATATGTGTGTGTGTATGTATATATATATGTATATGTGTGTGCGTGTACTTCAATAAAACGTAGTTGAAACATCTACACTGAAATCTTTCCCTTCTGTAAAGCTTACTCACTATCAAATTACACGTTTTTCTTTAAAATGTTAAGGATTTCAGATTTGAGTAGATATTTGTTTCAGATCCACACGAACAGGTCGTTTGGAATTGGAGTAAAAACAAAATTCTGTTAATAATATGAAAAGGAAATTGTTGATACTAGATTTTGATCTTCAATAAAATACAAAGAAGAGATTCTCTCTTTTCTCTAAAACTGAAAACTCACCCAATTGTTCTTAGCTATAATAATTGTTCCTTCTTTATTTGGTAAATCATTCTTAAAGAGTTGTGAACCTCTCTCTTTCCCGCTTTGACACGTCTCTTGATACTTTCAAGCATGGTTCCAGTGGCGTAGCTAGAGTAAACGTCACCCGGGGCGGTCCGCTCAAATGTCACCACAATGACCCCGATTCACCCTGTGCTGAATGGTTAGCTGTAGCTAAATTTTCATACATGTTCTACCTCTACTTTACTCTACTGACCGGTACGTTACTGTTTACATGTATGATCCAAGACAAAATCCAATACCACAAAATAATCAGTTCAAATCAAAAGATTTTTAAAATGCAACTGTTCACTTTCAGAACAACTAAATACAAAACACGGCAATACACAAAAGAATGACATTCGATACTATGGTCTTAGAATGAATGTTTTCTTGTTTTCATTGTGGTAAACTGGTCAATGACACCGTCAAAATCTGTTTGCCTTGTAAGCTCATTTTCAATGGACAGCACAGCCAGATCCGACAGTCTCGACTGGTTCATGGTTGACGTAATTTTCTGTTGCTAATTTTCCGGTGTCCAATTTTCCGTTGCTTCATTTTCTGGGTACCATTTAATTATCAATGATGTTTGAAAGTATTTTTCTTGACAAAAATGTTCTATTTAATTTTTAAGCATTTTTCGGAACATTGTAAATCAACTGCATTCTTTTAAAGGTTACCTAGAGAATTTATGCAAAGTTTATTTTTTTTGTTTTTCTTTATACAAGTAAAATAAATTTACATCGTATTTTGATGTTATTATGATTTTAGTTTTAGTGATAATTTAAAAACAATAAATATTTATCATTAGTACCAATAATGGAAAATTAAGTTAAAGATTTAAAAGAATAGTTTTTGGAATCGGAAAATAGACACAAATTTTTCCGATTCTCGATTCCGATTCCGATTAATCGTTCCAATACTAGTAGATATATTCAAAAGTATATCGCTCACTCAATGGAAAATTGTATCTCAGCGAATTGATACACAGGCAAGACTGAAATTGTTGCACTTTTGGTTTCGTATTTCGCTTTGTTGTTATTAATGATGCAGAGTTAAAACACCATATCATATCATAAAATGTTACAACAATGTCTCTTGTTAGTAATCAAGATTGTAGCAACTGAAACACATGAAAGCTGAAAACATTGCTATTTTTCCTACTCACAAATTTCCCGACAATTTATTACAAAATTTCTGACGGGGGGACAAAACTGGGGGGTCATAAATTATTTCATTTTTTTATTTTGTTGTTTCAGCAATTCTTTCTCATTTATGAACCTTCTTTGGCACGTTATTCGTTCCGCCATTCATCGAACTAATATTTCTAGTACCATAATTCCCCACATATAATACGCATTTTTTTAAAAAAAAATAATAAGCAAAATTAGGGGTGCGTATTATGCACAGCTGCAAAAAATATTTAAAATATTGCCGTTTCATAGTTCGATTTTATTTGCGAAATGACTATTCACCACAAATATACAATTTGACACTAACATTCGACCCAATAAGGATATCAAATACAATCACCGAAAATTTCGATAAATATATTCAATTACAGCTTGAATAAGAATAGGAAACGCTGGTCGTAATGAAACTGGCGAGGTACAATTTATAGGGTTTGATTACCAACAAGAGATGCGCATTATGCGTTAGTAAAAGCCTTTTCCCACACTTTCAGCACAATTTTAAGGGTGCGTATTATGGATGAAGGCGTGTTATACATGGGGAATTATGGTAATTATTAGAAACATTGGCTCGATGAATTTATTTCGATAAAATGTTTTGCCAACATTTTAGTTTGAATAATGTTGGCAAGAGTCAAAATTTTCTGAGAAAATTTTGCTAGTGACAGGATTCGCTACTTTGAGACAATAACATCAAATTATCAGAAGACTGGTTAAGAATTCAGGACGACGACGTTGAAAAGGCTAACAGGATTTGCCGTAAAACAAAACAAACCGAACCAAAACCAATGACCCGGCTATATAAGCTCGTTGTTTCTTTACTACGAGAGAATTACAATTATATCTTCTAAAATTATGAAACACTCTCAAATTAAAAGTATACAATAATTCAAATTGTATAATGAAAACCAGAACAAAATATAGTATTTTATATAAACTATTAGACACGTTTGTCAAAAACGTCAGACGTATCATCTGAAAATTTTTTATTCTTCACAAAATGTCACAATAACACAATCACTTTGAGACGCCCACACATCACGTCTATCTCTTTGAGACGCCGACACATAACGTTTCTCTCATTGAGACGCACACACATCACGTCTATCTCTTTGAGACGCACATGCATCACGTCAATCTTTTTGAGACGCACACACATCACGTCTCTCTCTTTGAGACGCACACACATCACGTCTCTCTCTTTGAGACGCACACACATCACGTCTCTCTTATTGAGACGTACACACATCACGTCTCTCTCTTTGAGACGCACACACATCACGTCTATCTGTTTGAGACAAACACACATCACGTCTATCTGTTTGAGACAAACACACATCACGTCTCTCTCTTTGAGACGCACACACATCACGTCTCTCTCTTTGAGACGCACACACATCACGTCTCTCTCATTGAGACGTACACACATCACGTCTATCTGTTTGAGACAAACACACATCACGTCTCTCTCTTTGAGGCGCACACACATCACGTCTCTCTCATTGAGACGTACACACATCACGTCCATCTTTTTGAGACGCACACACATCACGTCTCTCTCTTTGAGACGCACACACATCACGTCTCTCTTTTTGAGATGCACACACGTCACGTTTCTCTCTTTGAGACGCACACACATCACGTCTATTTGGATACAGTCCCATGCATATGCAACACTTGCATAAAACATGCATTAACGATGATCTTGTCATGCAATAATGGTAAATTTCCTAGAATATTTTTCAAATTTGGGGCGGCGATTACCTCCCGCTTTTTTTGCGCGCGCTGTTTTACACTTGGTTTGGGCCCTCAAAAAACACTTCCACAATTCGACAAAGTAGCCGACGAACACGAACCTACATCAAACGGCCAAGTCGTCAGCCTAATGTGGCTACCCTGTCCGCCAAGGGAATTTCTTTGTAACTGATATAAAGGCACCCAAAAGATCTTACACACAAAAATACACACGCAAAAGTTTCACGTTTCTTTTTCTGGTCGCTCAAGAAACAGTCAAAAACTATTGGAGCATTTCTACGTTCGGAACTCTCTAGAAAGGTGTGTGTGTGTGTGTGTGTGTGTGTGTGTGTGTGTGTGTGTGTGTGTGAGTGTGTTTAAGGCACTCATTTATGCATTTTCACACGCACTCAATTTCATTATTTTTATAATTAGCACAATAAGCAATATTCTAATTACTGCATTTTTAAATAACTTTTTTTTTTACTAATTTTTAACTATTTTAAATTATTATGATTATATATATATATATATGTGTGTGTGTGTCTGTGATAATAAGAAGGCAGGGGCTTTAATTATCAATTACGTTATTTAACGAAATTGGTAATTGAAGTCTCCATTTTCTTATTATCATTATAATACCCTGTAGTCTACATTGAGCTCCGTCTGGATTTATGTCCTCCTATATATATATATATATATATATATATATATATATATTGCTAAATATAACAGACAATGAATGTCTATTATGTCTGATCATGAGCTGTTCTAAACTTTGTATGTTAGCCCGAAAATAACGACAAAATTGTACAATATTTTTTAGCTTTCGGCTCACATGCTCTTCAGAGTATTTATTCCATATATATATATATATATATATATATATATATATATATATATATATATATATATATATATATATATATATATATATATATATATATATATATATATATATATATATATATACTAAAAATCAGGGCACCTCGGTTATGGTTAAATTGTCTCTGCTAGGACCATTACAACTGAGTAGTGAGTTCGAGCCTCAATTTACATTCGACCTTTGAACAAACCTACATCTAAGCTACGCTTGAAAAATCACTATAATACATAAAAGGTTAATGGTTAGGGTTGAATCAACCAGGAAACAGTAGTTTTAAAAAGCGCTCAATACACGTGTGAAAAAATAAAATAATACGTAAAAATAATATACAGAGCTTGTAACTTTAAAAATCAGTTGATTCAAATATATATATATATATATATATGATAATAATAGTAATATCTACACCCAACCTAATGGTGTTAGGGAAATACTTTCGTCCTACATTTCCAACGAGTACATGTTCCACGTAGAAAACACGATATTTAAAGAAGTCACTAAACCGAAAATATATGTGGACGAAATTTTTATTTTAGCGAAAAACAAATAAGAATACATTCGAAAAAAACTGTCCTTAACTTTACCTATAAACTTAGTCAAAAAAAAAAAAATGATTAAACCTCAATTCTTAGATATTCTCCTACATTTTTCTAATAACACATTCATCACTTCATTATATAAAAAATCCACTTGCCATCTTAATTTAAAGATTGAATGCCAGCAGATATAAAATAACAGATATAAAAAAAATTCCTAAAGAGAGCACACCAGAATTCATCCTTTCGTTCCCTTTTCCTTAATGAACTCAATAACTCTCGTTAACAATGGTTTTGCTAACTACCTCATCGACCACAAAATTAAACTATTTCTTTCTAAAGTAACTAATAACAATACTGAACATGCAGATAAAAACAGTAACATTAAAATCTTCTACAAAAGCCAAATACATGTCAACTATAAGCAAGACGAATTTTCTCTTAGAAATATCATAAAGAAATACACAACACCAATCGAACCGACCAAGAAAATTAAATTATCTATTACAAAAAATTAAAACAGCTAAACTTATCATAAAAATAACAGCGCATTCGCAAAATCAAAACTACAAAGAAACAATATTACGAGTTCAAATGCCCCTTAAGGAACTGTGTTCCTGATCAAACCAAACTCATAAATAATTACACTGGTCATACCACCACATGCCTATCTAGAGGACTTACGTTACACCTACTCGACCATAGCTAAATTAGGACTCATTTAAACATGCAAAATCCTACTAGGCTCCAACTAAAACATACTAGCAGAAAATTCATGGAGAATAACCTAATCCACAATTAAAAAAGATAAAAGATAAAAAAAGACCTAATAATAAAAAAGGTAAAGCCAACACTCAATAATATTAACTATGAACACGGCCACAATGAGCTGACCGTGTTCGCAAAATGAAACATTCCTATAATTTCAAATTTATACATAAAATACACATATTTTATTAAAATAAAATAAAAAATAAAATTAAATATATATATATATATATATATATATATATATATATATATATATATATATAAAAAAAACCGTCCTTGGTAATGACTAAATGAATAGTTGAAAACGCTCGGACATGCAGAATTTTTTGGACAGTTTCTACAAAAATTCATACAATGATTTCCTCATAAAGTGAATAAAAGCGTTGAATCTAGTGACTTGATCCAAAAAGTTGTTAGTTCAATACCTGGCTACGGTGGCCAACAAAAACTTGGTTGAGTTAAAGGGAGATAACTGAGACACCTGGAAGAGGCATGGCACGTGCGTGAAATAAAGGGTTCACTTCGAAATTACAATCACCTAAAGAAGACCGGAGCGTACAACGGTCGAAACGTCGCGAACATGGCAATAAAGATGAGGACAACAGTGTTAACAATGTGAAGAACGGAAATAATTACAATACCTCATCTCAGAAATATAGACATAGTTTTTACGCACTTTGTGTCCAGATTAGAATACATTTTTACGAACACAAGAATTAAATAAAAAGAATAATAGTAATACCTTGTCAGTCATATTTAACAAAACATGTATAAAAGAGGGATTGCTGCCTAAATAGACAATATATATATATATATATATATATATATATTTTTTCTTTTATCAATAATTTTGTAGTTTTTAAACTTAATAGTGATTAAATTTGGTTTTTAAAAATTGCCAGTTTTTAATTTTAATATTAAATTTTATCATGTAAATTTATAATCATTAGTTAGTATAAATTATTTTTTAATATTACACGTATTTAAAGATATGAATAGCTATTAGAGCAGGATTTCGTTGTCAAGCTTTTGAATCTTTCTATACTTCGTTTTTGATTGGTTATTCTAGCTTTTGTAACAATGTTTCCCCCCAGTGTAGGATCGTTAATTAATCTGAAAACTTTTAAAACCATTTATTTTCTTTTCAACATCATCACTTGATAATACACAGAGTGTGTTGAAACAAAATGGCTATTTTTGTAGTGATTTTATAACATACTTATGTTATAATTTTTTTTAAAAAATAATTAATATATATATATATATATATATATATATATATATATATATATATATATATATACGTATATGGAATCATATTTTAAATAAATAATTGTTTATATATATATATATATATATATATATATATATATATATATATATATATATATATATATACACAACAAAAATCTAAAATTACCTCATATGGAGGGATAGAATTATTTCAGACAACGTGGACGGACAGGGGTTGAATGAGTCCGACGTACTTCGTGTTGACTGAAATAGATCTATCCCCCTCGATATGAGGTGATTTTGGATTTTGTTGTGTAGTTTATACGCTCTGTTATAATAAATACATTGAGTTCTTTTTGTGGATCAGTGTTAATACTTGATTAGGATCCACTTCGATTATATACCAACGGATTTATTACCTGTACTCTATATATATATATATATATATATATATATATATATATATATAATTTGTGTATTTAGGCAGCAATCCTTCTTTCATGCACATTTCATTGAATACGACAAAGTGCTTTGATTTGGTTTTTTATACAATTTCTCATGTGATCTAATAATTTTCTTTCTTTTCAAATGATAAATTATATAAAAACTGTCCAAATTAATCCGAGCGCTTTCGGCTGTACATTTAGCCATTTTCAAGGATTAAATATTTCAATTGTTAAATAAGAAACACTTTGTTGCATGTATGTATTTATATGTCTTCATTTTTTAAAGCACGGTCAAGATATTCTGTCCATGTTCATAGTTGATATATATATATATATATATGCACGTGTGTGTGTGTGTGTGTGTGTGTGTGTGCGTGCGTGTGTGTGTGTTGTTTAAAATGTATTATTTTGGGTGGGGTTAGTGTACTAAATATCGAACATAAAGAACAATACAATATGGTGATTATCACGCAAAACTTTTTACCCAGCTGTCTCCGTTTCTTGTATGTAATTCTATCTCTGTCCCTCACTCTCTCTCTCTCTATATATATAGACGGAAAGAAAGAGTCAGAGACAGAGGAAAAGAGAGATTGAAAGCAGGAGAGAAAGACATGCTAGTTTTGAATGAGAAAAAGACATGCCAGTTTTGAATGAAAGTCATGTAAGTTTTTCTACTGAATGAATGAAGACTGGCAAATATATTAGAATACGAACAACTAAATAGACGAGAATTTAATTTTTAAGATTTATTTCCTTCTAATCGCACAAGTTTTATTCGTATACCTATATGTATATCTATCTAGATAAGTATTTGCATGGAATTGTGCATGTTGTCATAAGGATATTAAACAGACAAATGAATTTTGTGTTTTAAAATTCAACTGATAAATATGTGTGCGTGTTCGAAAACCTAAATTCTTTCGAAATTTGGGCACTTAACCTTTTGAGCCCTGACCACCGCTTTACCGGTGGTAGAGAAAAACGGTTGAACAGTGGTAGAGAAATATAACAATGCCCAGCTACCGGTTGAACGGTGGATAAACACTTCGCTATAACAATTAAACTGAGTAGTTAGTTCGTCCCTCAATGAGAGCCCCCTACGTTTGGTCTTGTGCCACATCTAAACTGCACTTGGAAAATCATTTTTGGGCACCTTGATACGTTGTACTGGTTAGCAAGTTTCTCTCGCTAGAACAATTACGACTGAGTAGTGAATTCGATCCTCACTGGGTGCCGTATACTTTCTGCCTTGTGCCACATCTACGTTATGCTTATAAAATCCCTATGTTCGAGATGCAATCATCCAGTTTCGGTTGTTTTTCAGAAAGATATCATAAAATAATAAAATTTATTGTGATAAACCTAAAACCTACTTATAGCATAAAAAATTGTAACTCTAGTATAAAGAAAACAATATTAATTTACATAAACATTATCCGCGTCCTGGGTAAGACGATAAACTACGCCCAACAGCAAGGCTTCTGATCAGTTTTGAGGAGCGTCGAACCGTTTCTTAATTGCTGGTGTTCCCAGATTTACCCTGACTCAGCGTTGTGGCATCTGTTGGTGTCCCAACTATGGGTAAATAGTTAAACCCCATACAGCGCTTAAAACACTATGAAAGTTTAAAAATAGGTTTTAATATTAGTAATAAATTTTTTGAAGGAAAAAATCATTACCAGAAAATTCTTAAGAAAATAAATACTACCAGCAATACATTTTTGGAAAAAAATATTACCAGCAATAAAAATCTAGGCGGGAGAGAGTTAGTAACAGATGCAGACAGAGTATTTTAGCATGCATGCAATCCACACACATGTAAACCCATTTTCTTTGTTTATATGTGATTTGCTTTTTACCTGAAAACTCTTTCCTAATAAAATTTAGAACAGATCATTTGGTTTGGTATTGAACTGATGCTTTCTTTGAAACGTCCACAAGATGTTCCATAGCAAGTTCCAAGTTCAAGAACTTTGTAGGTACAGGGTACGATGGGTAAATTGTTGTTATTTCATATTTTTAATTTCGGGCATGCGCGTTGTTTGTTTTTGATTTTGTCAACTGCACAGTATAGTAGGGTCAGTTGGGCACCGTCTGCGAGAAAAAGAGCACCATGACGTAATTCACTCTGCCAGAAATTTGGAAACGGCATGATGTACTGCTTGACATTCGTGCCGGAAGCTCCAATATGGACATTTCAGTGTTTGAATGTCAATCTGAGGACAGTGCAGAGGATTCGAAAAGAGTTGGATGAGTCTAATTGTGATTATGAAGGCGTTTCGAGTGATCACAAGGAATGGCGACGTTATGCCTCCATTCATCTTCCCAGAGAGCCTCAGACTCAACACGGAGGCTTATGTCAAGTGAAGTGTAGTGCTGCCCTAAGTCAAGAGGGTAACTGCTGGAAGATCCTATGTCTGGCAACAGTACACCATGCCACATAAGCAGGAGAACCCAAACAATTTCTACGACCACATTACCCCCTACATCTGGCCCCCTAATTCCCCAGAATTCCGCAGTAGGGCGCAGTTGAGCGACAAATCAATAAAACTTTTTATAACAACAAAGATGAACTGAAGGCTATGATTATGGTAGCATTCACCAACTTAAACAAAGAGATCATCCGGAAGAGTAATTGCAGGAGATTCCGAAGTCCTCTTGAGGCCATGGTTGATTCCAATGGTGATTTTATTGAATAAATTTACTCTTCAAAATTTCAAGATATTTTTGTGTAATTTTGGTAACTATATCGGTTAAAATGAGATGTCAGTGTTATTTTCATTTCTGCGTCATTTATACGACAATTTATCCATCGCACTCCGTATTTCTTCACTTGAAATGAATTCTTGTACAATTCCACGAGATTCATTAATGTGTTTCTTTTAAAAACATTTCGTCCTTATTATGAAAGGCTGTTATTAACTTTGAATTAAAAATCATGGCTACTACTAACATATGTGTAGGTAATTTTAGAAAGCCTGTAAAACACCGCCTCTAAATATATATACATACATACGCACATAATTAAGGAACGTTCTCAATAACACGTACAGTTCTGCCATTGCTGATCACCTTATTAATAGCCCAAATTGTGCTGTTAACTTCAGCACGGACTGTTTTACCATCTTGAATTGTGCTCGCTCGCTTTAACAGTTGAAAGTGTTCGAAGCAGTTTACGTCCGGTCCAGACAGACACTCCCTCTGTAAACAGAGGAAGTGTCTGTTAGGACATGACGTAATTTCAATTTAGGTTGTTTTTCGCCTTTAATATAGCATATTATTTGGTGTTTTATATTTTGTGTTGCAATATATAATCCCTCGATTTCAGCTCTGTTGAGTGAGAGCGAAACCGGTCGGCTGCGTTTGTTTTTGTTAATTCTTTTATTTTTATCATGAAAAGTAAAATTGTTTTTTTTATTTATTTATTTTTGTAGAGATAATGGTTTTTGTGATACAAGTCTTACTAATTAACTCATATCTGTATTGGAGAAAAGTTGGATTCATATCTTTCCCAAGGGTATTTACGTGTAAGTGAACTCAGCTTACCGATTAATAATTCCCAGTCATTATTCATTAAACGACAGGCACACCTACTCACCGATTAGGTACTGATCAGGCTCAACGTTGTTTAACTTCGGTGATCTTGCCAGAACCGGTGTTTCTACGTGATGTGGCCGTAAGCTGATCTGGCATTATTTTTATTTCGATAATAAAATTTTGTACCCCACAGAAAATTATGATATATATATATATATATATATATATATATATATATATATATATATATATATATATATATATATATAGATAGATAGATATATATAGAGAGAGATAGATAGATAGATAGATAGATAGATCCGAACCAGACCAGTGCCAAAATGAAAAACTACATGACATAATATACCTTTGTCGTTACGAGTTAACAATTTTAAAAATGAAGAACTCCAGTCATTCAAATTGGATATGTCGAAAGTTTTTGTCTTTCGAGCCAAAGTTCGGGTTAAAAACCCAGCATTTTGATGTAGTCTTCCAGGCACTTAATCCATATCTAACATCATTGAAATAAGGTTTTATTTCCGGGATAACGGACATTGATAAAAAATCGAAAATGCAAATTTAAACATGTGATGAGGCTGCATTTTCATTTGACTCTGTAACAGGAAACCAAAAAAATTTGTAATATTACGAAGTATGGGGTGCCCTAGGTTAGTGGTGATCTTTCTTCAGCACCGAAATCATGCTTGACCTCAGAGTATGATGAAGATTTTGTTGGCGAAGAGGTTGGTTTATTTGCAGTAGCGTGTGGATAAATTATATACCCCCCCCCCGATCAAGAAAAAAATAGCAAAATCATTGTATTTCCCTCTCTTGCCAAGAAGTATATCATAGAACTCATCATTATTATTATACCTCTTAATTCCTTGGGGAACATAGGGCCGCAACAACACCTCTACAACGGACGCGGTTCTGGGCAATCCTCTTCAGTTCGGCCCATGTCGTGCCAGCTTCCCTCCCGGGAGATTTTCACTAGCACGCGTCATACGCACCACTTTGGAGGATTCTTCCTCGGCTATGTCGTTGTTTGAAGATATCGTTTAGGTTTCTGTAAGAAGCTAATTTTTAAGTGAGTAGGTTGTTAGCCTCCCAACCTGGAGGGCCAGGGTGTGTCTTTCGTTTGGCTTCTACCCCACAGACCTGTTGAGCTTGGTTAGACCTGCTAAGGACCAAAGCCCCCGATCACATAGCTCTGGGGGGTCGTTGAAGCACGTAAGCCGTCCTAGCACGTCAAGGCGGCACAACATCAGGACGGGTAGAATTCATGGATTTTGTTAAAATTGAATTAATTTTGTTACTTTATATTACGATGTCTCTTTGCTTCTGTAATACAAAACTGATTAGTAACTTAATTTTATTTCAATTTTTTTCATATTTATCAAATTTCGTTTGTAAACTTTGAAATTTAATTACAACTGAATTTTATTGCTTATAAGTAGTTATAATTCTGTAAAGGGTTTAGAGAATTAATTTCTGACACTCATTTTTATTGACAACTAGCAGCCATACACAGCTCGTCGTTCAGAAAAAGCGTTCAATTAGAATGGAGCAAAAGCAGCATCATGTTTAGATGTAACAGGATCTATTTTCTTCAATTATTTTAAAGTGCTTTCATTAAAAACAAACATTTTGAATTAATGCAGTTACTGATATAACAAGTTGTCTCTATTCAAACAAAAAAAGTGATCTGAGGACATGAAAGGGGTAAAAGCAGACAAGATGACGACTCACTTAAGACCACAATTATTTTGAAGTTTTGAAATTTAATTGTCACTGTGCTGCCAGGCATGTAAAAGAAGAAATTCAATTTGTCAGTGTGCTACCAGGGATGTAAAGGAGGATACATTTATAAAGCAATTGTTAAGTTTGATGAAAATTGCTTAAAAGATCAACAAAAAATAAGAAACCACTAAAAATCGCCATTGTTCACTATTTACGCGGGTTTTCACTACATGGTTGGACTCAATTATCACGTTAAATGACTGTTAAACAATCAACCTATTGTTGGCTACAGTTGAGTGAAGATTGTATAAGATTGCTTGAGGGAGTTTTTAGTTTAAAATTTGCGTTGAAATCATTTTGTGCTGAAATCGATTTTTCGTTTTTCGCTAAATACAGTGGCATAGAAATAAAAATAAGGCATCAATGAGCTCATCATGATGTAAGTAACCTACATACCGAGTTTGAACGAAATCGGTGGGAAAAAAGTTGAATTTATCGATTTTTGATCGGTTTTATCGATTATTGATTTTTTGTAAAGATTATCGATTTTTTACGCTAAGAACCTATCTCTTAATTTGTACAATGTATGTGCCAAGTCTCGAGAGACGATGGAGTAGCGCGGTGCGCTACGAGCCTAGTCGTGATATATGGAGAACTAGGGCTACACGGACGTCTAGTTCCCCCTCTCGGCCTTGCTAGCATAGTCCAAAGGGGAGGATAAACCAATACAATTTGGTACCAACATGGCTGCAAGAATTGCTGGAAGGTAGCAGAAAATGCTGTCCATCCGCCTTAGGGGCTTCATTCCAGGTTTGAATTCAGAGTTTTCCTTCTCCTAGACTAGTTGCCCTGCTATTTACTCATAGCTGGAAGAAGAAGAGGATTCACACCTTTCCCAAGCATGCAAGTGAATGTAATGGATTCAATTGGAAATCGAACTCGGCTCTCCGATTCCTCAATCCAAGCCGCTATCCATTACTCCACACACACACACACACACACACACACACACACACACACACACACACACACATATATATATATATATATATATATATATATATATATATATATATATATATATATATATATATATATATATATATATTCATGAATCATTCATAAAAACAAATATAGAGGTTAATGATTTAAATGGCGAGAATACTTCGTCGCAAACAATATAAATAATATACATCAACCCCGAATGCTATGAGAAATGTGTTATTCTATATTCACGGAAAATCTACCAGTAAAAAAGAATTCTCTTATTGCTATATTTGTAGAAAAACGCAGAACCTTAAAATTTTAATTCAAACTCAGCGTTGCGACCGCACATTCCAAAACAATAACACATTTCTCATAGCATTTTTTCGGATTACATCTCTATTTTCGTTGTCCTCTTATTACTGAGAAGTACAAACAAGAACAAAATCTACTTCCATACCTGATGATGTCTGTAGGAACAGACGAAAGCTTGTAAAAATTAAAAAGACCTTATGCAACTGGAATTTATAAACGGGGATCATATCATTCATATACAGGTTCGGGGTTGATGTATCTTATTTATATTGTTTGCGACGATGTATTCTCGCCATTTAAATCATTAACCTCTATATTTGTTTTTTGTATGAATGATTCATGAATTTATAAATTATATTTGCACCTTTTAATTGAAATTAATATATATATATATATATATATATATATATATATATATATATATATATATATATAATTAAGGCATTTGAATTGCTGAAAAAGAATTGACATTCCATAGTTATATTTAACTAAGTGAATCACAGAAATTCATCTTCTTTCTGTTCGTACGGCGTTTAAACACGCTTGATTTTTCTTTCTAGGTGAACTTAGAAATGTATAAATTCATTCATTATAGGCTTGGTTGTTACCTTCGGTGAAGAGTATGACACATTCTCTCATTATATTATGAATATTATAGGTTCAAGCTCATCAGGGGGGGGGACTGAAAGAAAATAGACTATTAAACCAATATTCACAGAATTGACCCTGATTTATTGAATCTGAAAAAAAGAGAAAGAAAATTTCACCAAAATAGTTTCTATTGACAAGAAGCAAACAATTACAATTTTGTCTAAAAGATTTTATTCTAGTAAAGGCAAAAGTATTACAAGACATATATGATCGGGAGGTTTCTCAAAGAAATTTGCTTTTCCATTAGATTTTGTACGAACAAGCATTGACAAAATGTTATCTGCTTTCTGCCACTGAATATATAAGCTAGAGATTGAGTTTTATCCTTTCCCGATGCCATACTTACCTTTTTTTTTTAAGCATTACGCCCCGAGCAAGGCGTGAAGCCACTAGGATGCAGGGGGTTGCAGAAGATTTGGAGCGAGAGCAGATAGGAGTGATAGAAGAGAAGGATAGTGGGTAGAGGTAAAAAAAATATATTTATACCATCACTTTCAGAAAGACAAACATTTCTAAAATAATTTCATTCATTTGTGAATAAGTTCTGAAAGTTTCATTAAAATCCAACAAGTACTTGATTTCCAAATCAATGTGTTTTTTCAACTGAAAACAGGGAAAAACAAGTAATGTTAATATTACCTAATTTTTGACCTAAACAAAAACAAGATTTTCAACCTAAATTTAAAAAATGCTGCAAATGAAAAAAAAAAAATTTTAAATAATTAAAAAAATACCTTGGTCTTCCCTCTTTAATTTTAACATATATATTTACACGTTAAATTTTTTTTTATCAATTTGAGGACCTTTTTTTCTCCAGGGTATACCACTTTTTAGCGTTACCTGGGACAGTCCTATATATATATATATATATATATATATATATATATATATATATATATATATATATATATATATAAATTATTAAGAAAGAGGCAACCTTATTTTCCTGGGGAAATAAATTATAGGCATGTAACCTTAAGATTGTCTCTTTCTTAATTATTTACTTGATATTTGCTCTGGTATTACATTGAGCTCTCTGGATCACATCCTCTTTGAATTATACACACGGATTAACAAATCCTTCACTACCTTACTAATATATATATATATATATATATATATATATATATATATATATATATATATATATATAAGTTAAATTTAATAAAATAGACAATGGAAAAATAATATTTAGTCCTTGCGACGCGTTTCAGTATTTGACTTTATCTATCTATCTATCTAGATAGATAGATAGATATTATGAAGACGTAGTTTTTTGCCTTCTGACCAGAAATATCTTATGCACAATAGAGAAGGGCGTCAGACTAAATCTATGCATTTACAAGAATCGTCGCCTGCTTTCATTTCCAACAGAATTTTTCTTCTGTGAAACAAATCGTCGAGTTGAAAACCATTCTTTATTCTTTGAAGTATTTCTAAAAAGGAAACGTCACATGTGTTCTGTTTCTTTTCAACAAAAGATACCGTAACATCATACTATTGTCGGTCATATAATTCCACCTTATGAGTCAAGAGTAGACGTGACTTATTGTGGTAGCCTCTCAATCACCTCTACTTCAGTCCTGAAGTTTAAATATGACTCCTAGAGTCAGCCGTCAATCTGACATGTAATAGAAATATCTCGCCAACCATTATTACGTTCTCGTTGATTTTAGCATTTCTTTTAAATTTATTTTTCGATAATTTAAATGTAACAAGAATATTTGGACTCTTCGTCTGTTTTTCAATAGAACCCTCTCTAAACTAGTCTGATGTCTTGTCCAACTTGACAAATTCATTCTTCGTTCACTTTTACCAAAAGTGATGAGCGCTTAGTGTAACGGTTATCAGCGAGGAAAGTGAAATTAGCAAGCCGAGTTCAAATTCCGTCTTCGCCTAGGAAAAGACTCGATTCCATCTATTTGGCCCTCCAATCCAGCTATGGGGTTAAATCGTAGGGTAGACTGGGCTCTCTAGGTATGAGTGGCAGCCCGTCTTGGAGAAAGACGACTCTGAATTCAAAACATTGGTGAAAGTAATAGAAAACCATTCCACTATGTTTCCATGGCAATTCACTGATAATAAAGAAAAGGAATCTCTAGAGATCCATGATCACCCACGTTCTGAACGGACATTGTATGAAAACAACTTTAACCAGATTAAATGAGTTCTTTATACTATATTGTCATAAATAAATACTCATAATTAGTCGATATTTTTTCATTCAGATTTATACATTGATTTATTAAGCTTCTTTCTTTTTGTTTAAATATATTAAAATCTCGAATCTGATTATTTTTTTTACTTCGTATTGGGTTGGAATTAAAAATCTTTCCTCCTTTGTATGTCTGCATGCATTTTTTATTTCTTAGTTTCTCATTTTTATCGCAGGCATTTGATACGTTTAACGCCACTGTGAAACTATATTAAAGGCTTTCTCTAAACACCCAGACAAAAGGCCATCTTAACGGTTTCCACAGTGACAAAATAAATTCGTAGAAATTTCGAATGTCACCTTCTGTTCCGTTTCATTCGGTTAAACAAACAAAATGCTGTTTGGCTGTAGGTCGCTGAAATCTCATAATGGCGTCGGGGGAACAGAAAAATGAATTAAAATGATCAGGGAAAATTCAGTAATTACTTAGAAGGAATTTTAAGTCAGGCAAAAGTAGTTAGATTTACAGCAGGAATACAATATACAATAATTTGAGTGAACTTTGACCATTATACACACATGTGCACAGACACGCGCCTTAAGACACCTAGTTTCTTTTCTTCTTCCTCCTTCACAGGCATTCTCTCTTCTCTTTCTTTTGATTTAAATTAGGAAACAAATCATGATTCACTATCATTTCCCATTAAACACAAACTATTTTAATGGCTGAAATTTTTATGGATTTTAATGGCTGAAATTTTAACAAGGAATTTCGAACACGAGTATGACAAAAAAATATTGCTTCTGTGTCCCACCTTTCTCTCTCTCTCTCTCTCTCTCTCTCTCTCTCTCTCTCTCTCTATATATATATATATATATATATATATATATATGAGAGAGAGAAAAGAGAGAGATAGTGTGTGTGTGTGTGTGTGTGTGTGTGTGTGTGTGTGTGTGTGTGTGTGTGTGTGTGTGTGTGTGTACACATCTAATATATAACCCTTGGGTAGAATTTGATAAATTCTTCCACAAGTAAATTTATTAAATTTTAGAGCTTTTTAATCAGTGCGAGAGAAAGGCAGGATTGATACTAGAATAGGAAATATTGTACTTCCTCTCCCATTTCATTAACTGAAATCATCATCATCATCATCAAATAGTAAAGTTTTATTTGCATTTTTTGTTAACAGAGATGCACCCATTTCAAATGGTTGCTTCAAATACACACGTCTTGCTGTGCAGACATTGCCAGAGTACATTTTTATAAAATACCGAGAACAGAAAAAGCTATCCGGACTTAATGCATATTACAGTCAAACGTGTAAAAACACAAAGCCTTAAAATTCTCATTCAGGGCTTTCGACGCCTAACAAATGTTACAGGTAAATTATTTTCAAAATCTTAATCCAGTTCGGTAAAATCGGCCTAAAAATCGTTATTGCCTTTTTCATTTTTAGGTTTAACGCATGATTTTCAAAATTTGGGGTAGGAAACTAATCTCAAAAACTGTTGTACTGAGTTCGAACCTTACTGGGTATCCTTTAACTGTAGCTTTGTACCTAAGTAAATACTTAAGCTGAAATAGTCGCCTAATTTCTAGACAAAACGTTAGGTTTCGAACTGAAGTCAAATGCAATATTTTAAACGCTCATTTTCAAGGCTGACAAACAGGACTTAACCATTCATTTGAAATGTTGGTGCAATGTCATCTTTTTCTTCTGATTTGATTTAGTAACACACGAAGACAAACTTAAACATCAATAAACACACGCACACACACGCACGCGCGTATATACATATATGAATCCGAAGATTCAAATTTCCCGTGATAATAATTTCAAACAACAAAAGTCACTTTTTAGCGTTTCTTTTCGCGAAACGAAATTGTCCTGAAAATTTTAGTATCAGTACATTCACATCTCTCGCTCTCTTTCTCTCCCCATCTATCTATCTATCTATCTATCTATCTATCTATCTATCTATCTATCTATCTATCTGTTGTAACGTAGGAAAGGTTACTGAATAGAATAATCATACGAAGTTTGGAAATAAACGATAATAATACTTAACAAAGAACAAAAATATAAGTTTCCCTAGCGGAGGGGTGAACAAGTAGTCAATTGCTAGAAGTGACAAGAATCCACACAATCTCCAACTGCGAGCCGGCTGACGGTATCTACCAACTGCCCCACACAGTCAGATGTGGTTCTCGAGCCCGTAGTCTCGGCCAAAATTTACACGTAGACCCCGTAGTCAAGCTATTTCCCGTGACAAGACTCTTTTTCGACAGAGCCCCGTCTGAGAATGCTCTCTGTCTGAATGCAGAGAGCTTAGCCAGCCCAGTTGAAGACAAATCTCCAACTGCGGACCGGCAGTCGGTATCTACCAACTGCCTCAGATGTGGCACATGGCCGAATTTAATGTTGGATTCCCGAGCCCGTAGGCTCAGTCAAAAATTCCCCGTAGACCCCCGTATAAAACAGGGTCAGGTAGGTGTTGTTACCCGAGTAGAGACTCTGCCCTTTGGCATAGTTTCGTATGGGGATGGTCTCTACCTGGAGGCAGAGAGCTTAACCAGCCCAATTGAAGACGAATCTCCAGCTGCAGACCGACAGTCCAACACATACAGTATTCACTACTGTATTTATGGGAATGGCGGTATACCCATTATCGTCTGTAGGTATGCTAGAACAGTATCCCTTTTCTGCTTTTCATCTCCGTCTCCTTATCGTTTTTTCTTTCTTTCCATCTCAAATACAACACGTCACATATCCTGATTCTTTCTCTTTCGATTTGAAACCAAGAATAAAGGCAGCGCAATAACACTGAGAACAGTGGAACAATCTACAGGCATATCTCCGCGGAGTTCCTATAAAGACAACAGCAAAACAAACAGAAATGCATTTTAAATAATTTAAAGGTCTTCTGTGGATATTTATATTCTTCGAACTGTTGTCCTCTTCTTGAGCTCTATGCTCGACGTTTCGGCCGTTGTACGCGCCTACCCTCTTCAGGTGACTGGAATTTCGAACTGAACCTAAAGGGTTCATCCACCGAGGTAGATTGTTCTAGTTACACTCCTCTTCCGGATGTTTCAGTATCAAATATCTCCATTTAACTCAACTCTCCAAGTTTTTTTTTTTTTTTTGCTTACCTCTAGCCGGGTGTTGAACTCACAACTTTTTGGGTCAAATCACTGGATTCAGCCAATTGTTTTATCCAGCGGGCCATATGTTCTTGAAGACAACAGTGCATAAAATTTTGGAACTTCTAAACCTACTGTCTAAATTACATTTTTTTTTTACCAGAGCTCATATTGCAATATTTGTTGTATCTAGCACTCTGTATTACTGGTTCCTGCAGTCTTATCATAAGGGGACGGCCTGTTTTTCCTTTATATTTCTTACCACAGCTGCATGGGATTGCGTACACACAATTCTTAATCATGCTCTCTTCTATGGGCAGTCTTACCTGGAAGAGGTGTCTGTGAAGCGCTGAACCACTTTTGAAGGTCGTCCTGATGTTATATGGACTACAGATCTTTTGTATTTTTCCGATAATCCCTTCATATGGGGTAGGCAAACCGAGGCTTTTTTCCTGGGTGTTGTTATCCCCCTGCACCTTTCTATCCAAGTTTGCCGGAGCTGCTGTTATATACCCAGGGTAATTGTTACGTTGTAGGGTACTGATTATACTGGCCATTTCTTGCTCATAAGTCTCTGGGTCGCCACTTATGAATTTTGCTCGATGTTGTAAGCAACGGATGATCTTTTTTTTATACTGCACGGCACGTGGAACTAGAACAATCTAGCCCGGTGGACGAAATAAAAGGCTCAGTTCGAATTTCCAAGAAGGCCGGAGCGTACAACGACGGAAACGTTGTGAATATGACAACAAGGATGAGTACAATTCAAAGAATGTAAATAGTGTAAATAATTACAATGCATCCTCTCAGAAATATAGACAGATATCTTCTGTGAAGTTTAATTTTGGTTTTATTAGAAAGATAATAGTCCAAGGCTAATTTATAATATCAGAAAAATAAATTTATGTATGCGAATAAAGTTTTTGCACATTTTCAAAACAATGGCATCTTCAATCTTCCTTCATTATGGACGAAAGCAACAACTTTAAAAATCACTTAAAATTCCAATATTTAAACTAGAAAAATGTTTCAAAATAAATCATTATATTTAGGGATCAATTAACTAGTTTTTGTAAAAGTAATGCTTACTTTTAGCAAGAAATATCGCGAAAATGACATTAATTTACGCATGGTAACCCATGAGTTACCATTAAGATCATAAGTCAACAGCAGTAGTCTTCTACTTATAACTTTAAAGAGAGCGCAGTATTCTCTGTTATCTCATATTTAAATTAGAAATCCAGTATTAATTATAGGTTTCTACCTATTATATTTATTATTTATAGGCTTCTACCTATTATAGCATTAATTATAGGTTTCTACCTGTTATAGTATTAATTATAGGTTTCTACCTATTATAGTATTATTTATAGGATTCTACCTATTAACGCAATAATTATAGGCTTCTACCTATTATAGTATTAATTATAGGCTTCTATTTATTATTGTATTAATTATAAGTTTCTACCTATTATAGTATTATTTATAGGCTTCTACCCATTATAGTATTAATTATTGGCTCCTGCCTATTATAGTATTAATTATAGGTTTCTTCATATTATAGTATTAATTATAGGCTTCTACCTATTATAGTATTAATTATAGGTTTCTACCAATTAATGACCACGCCCAATTTTTGGGATGGTGTATATTAATGGTTTAACTCAAACGACCGTTATACCCATTATAGTTTTATAATTGATTGGACTCCTTTCTATTTGGTGCCAAATATTAATTAAATCTGGATTTCTTCATATTTATGTAGACAAAATTATTTTAGGCTGTACCTATTATAATATTAATTAAAACGTCCACAAATACTAGCTCACGCCCAATTTTTGGGATGGTGTATGCTTTAATTGTTTAACTATTGTCGGTGCCCTTTTTGAGCTTTGATCAAACGAATCAGCAATATTCTCTGTTTTATAAAGTTGATTCGACTTGAATTTTCATTTGGTGCCAAATATTGAATTCAAATCTGGATCCATTCCGTTCTTAATGAATGAATTATGTAGACAAAAATCATTTTATCGCTGTACACAAAATACACAATCTTCAATTAAAACGTCCACAAATACTAGCTCTATCAAAAGGATAAAAAATAAGTCTACCATTCGCCCATGCTTAGAATATTGCTGCCACATATTGTCTGGTGCCCCTTGTTATTTATTTTGAGCTCCTTGATAAAATCTTGAAAGAAGAATCAGCAACATATTTTTCTCTCACTGGTCCTCCCATTCTGGCTCCATTCTTTCCAGCCAACTTTAGCAAAATCAATTACAACGCCGATAAATTATTAATGTTTCTGTTCCTAAAACTTCCACACTCTGTAACCCCTTGTGTCTTAGTGGCTTTACTTTCTTGCATGAGGTGATATCGATAAAAAATTAAAAAATAAGAAAAAAAAAGAAATCAACAGCAACAAAAGCAGCAGTAAAAACAACAATGACAATGCTAATGTTGCTACCAATAATAATCAAATCGCGAAATGAAAGTTGTGGATAATTTTGCATCAATGCACGTGTTGCTCAGGACTATTTACTACTGTCTCAAAAGTCATCTAAAATCCGCTGTTATATGAGGCAAGAAATGGCTTGTTAATTTTAACGCCTCTAAAACAAAACTGCTTTCTATTAATCATCAGGGAGGTCCCTTTTCTGCCTTCTATAAACATGGCTGATACTAAGCCCTAGGAAAATGACTCGTTACACGTTTTCAGGCAATGTTCTCTGCTGATATGAAGTGGAAAGATTATATTGAATCAATTGCTAGGTCTGCTGCTAGGAAAGTTGGTTCACTGTGTCGTGCAAGACAATTTTTCTCTCCAGAATCTATCTTAAATATTTATAAGTCTACCATTCGTCCATGCTTCGTATATAGCTGTCGGATATGTTCAGGTGCTCCTGCTATATATTTAAAGATTTAAAAAAAATCTTTAGTGTTATTAATCCTGACTTGGCATTCCGTCTTCAGTCAGTTTCCTACCACCATAACATAGCTTCCCTGTGCCTTTTCTATAAATAATTTCATGGTAATTGTTTTGTAGTACTTAGACTTTATGAATTTAACCGCAGTATTAGATTAGCGGTAAAAGGTATCACCATTTTATAGCTGAATTCGCTGTATGTAACCGTAAGTTCTTTGCTAACAGTTTATTTTCTCGCCTGTTGAATTCTCTTCCGGCTTCTTGATTTCCAGCCAAGTTTAAATGCAATGTTAATCCTTATCTACTGTCTTCTTGATTACTCTTCTTTTATTGTTCACGCTCCTTAATAATGTTTCTCTTTTTTTTATTCTTTCACACTCAGTAACCGCTTGGTGTCTTAGTAGTTATATCGCCTTGCTTGGGGTGAAATGATTAAAAAGAAAATAAAAATAACAGAATATATGAGAGAAACACGTAAAAGTAAAATTGTATCGGATTTCAAAACATATCCAATTCAGAGACGAACCCCGGACATCATAAAGAAACGATCTCTAAGTGGATGTTGCTTTTTATCATAAATCCAACATAGCAGACAGTAGAATTGATACTAAAAAGCTGGGTAGATTTTGGAATAATATAGACATAGCAATTTTACTCATCCGTTGTACAGTCAATAAAAGCTTTTGTAATACACCGTGAAGTGCTAAAGGATTCGTACAGTACAATCAGTTTCATTTAAAATAATTTGTAGAGGGTAAAGTGTGTAAAAACAGAAGAAATACACCCTTGTGCAAATTAATTGAAACAAAACATATAATTCGTTTATTATTTACTTTTTTCATATTTTTCCAATGAAACATGACCCAGTGCACACTTCGTATATCTATTTCCTTGCAGATTGTCCACAGATTCTCGATCGGATTTAAATCAAGAGAGTTTCCGAATCTATAGTACTTTGAAAAACAAAAAAGAATAATTCCGTTATTATTTACTGTTTTTCGTATTTTTCCAATGAAACATGACCCAGTGCACATGTTAGTATTTGGCATGTCCATTCCACGAAGTCATTCCTTGCAGATTGACCACAGATTATCGATTGGATTTAAATCAGGAGAGTAGTACTTTGATTTACTCACTGGTCGATAGTACTTTGATTTTCTCACTGGTATGGCTTGCCAGTGTGTTTGCGCAGCGTTACAATTTTCGTACGCTTCCTTGGAGTAACACCCAACGCAGACAATGGCCGTAGAACAACTAATCGACAGTCGAGACAATAGTGTTTGGACGTGATAAAATCTGATGTAATCACAGATGACGCAATATTTTTCAAGGCCAAACAAATTACATTATACACTCCGAAAATAGATTCATATTACCGCACACCACTGCAATTGATTGTTATGCAAAAATCCAAAATCTACGTTCTGTTATGTGTGCGTAACGTAATGTATCAGCAAGAAAAGGCTGTCAGGCAATCAACTAATTATCGGCATAAATACAGCTAATGACGATTAAACCCGAAATATGATTTGGTTTGTTCATTTATCGTTTTGTGTTTTCCTAAAATAAAAAGTGCAAACTGGTTTTTGAAAATACTTTTAAAACGATTAATAATTTTACAAAAGAAACTTTAGCACTTAACAAGCTTTTGAGGAATTAAAAATTTCGAGATCAGTATTATTCAAAACTCTGTCAAAGTATACTGAAGAGTAGTTTATCTATTTAAATTACGCTATTTATAGGAAAAGTTCGGATCACAAAAAGCTAAAGGATAGATTTATTAAATTTAGAAGATTTACTGTTTAATAAATATATTTCCCAATTTTTAATATCGATTTTTACAAGGGAAAAGATCTGTCTATATTTCTGAGATGAAGTATTATGTACATTATTTACATCATTCGGACTATTGTCCTCATCTTTGTCGCCTCAAGGACACATGGCACAGTGGATAAAGGCGTTAGTTAGATCCAGTGACAGGATCCAAACAGTGTGAGTTCAATACCCGGTTAAGGCAGTGGAGAACTTTCAGAGGGAAATTAACAGGAGATAACTGATAATTGACATCCATTAGACATGGCACGTGGAACTAGAACAGTCTACCCCAGTGAGCAAAACAAAGGGTTCAGTTCGACATTCCAACCACCTGAAGAAGGCCGGAGCGTACAACGGTTGAAACGTTGTAATAAACATGGCGACAAAGATGAGGACAATAGCCCGAATAATGTAACTAAGGGAAAAGATTGTTAATCATTTTCCTGGGGGTGAGCTTTGAGATTTTGAGCACACGACACAGAAATGGTTGTCAGCTTTTTCAAAGTTTTTGAGCTGCGTCTGAAACCTCTTTGATTGGTCAATAAATTCTAATATGAAAATTTGTATTTGACATTCGTTTTATCCTATTTTTGCACAGAATTGAGGTGTTGTCTGCCGGATGTTACTTTTACACACAATTGGATCCATATCGTTATATCGAAAAGAAACACCATGGAAACGTAGAAAAATGTCCATTAAATGATAATTAATGCAATGTGCAGAACTACTTAACAATAATTCAATAAAGACATAATTCTTAAATTTGGCAGGCCAGTGAGTTCGCGTGCCAGATTTTATTTCTGTAAGTTTCTTTTTTATTCGTAGATGAAAGTTTTGTGTCTGTTTACTATATTTCATACTGGTTCATCTTTGTTACGCTGAGTAGATGTTTCTATGTATGCTGGCTTGAACCTATCAATAGGCATAATGTTTCTATTATTATTCTTGTCGATAGTAAAAAATATTTCTGACCATTACAAATCTTACTAAGGTCCGCTGTCACTTGATTGATTTTTTTTTAATCATGTCACATCGAGAAAAAATAAAAGATTCACTGCTGTTGAGATCTGGAGGCAAATAAGTTGAACGAGAATGTACACGTATAGGTCTAAAAGAAAGTTTCGCCATGTGTTGTTTCAAACGAGAAACATAGTGGATGAAAAAGAATTTTGTTGATTTATGAAAGATTTTACCATATACCATTTCTGCGACGGCACTTTTAATGTCCTCTTTGACAGTGGACCATAGTCCAAGCAGAACTATAGGTAAGTCCTTGCTCTATTTGCTTGTTATCTAGTTGAGCAACAAGCGCGACTTTTAATTGGTGATGAAATCTTTCCATCAGTCCGTTAGCACAGAAATGGTGTGTAGTTTTTTCTAATATTGGAAGTTCTCAAATTCTGCATAAATTCTCGAAAAAGTGCTGACTGGAATTGCTGACCTCTGTCAATCGTAATAGTAATTGGTACGCCAAAATTAACAACCCAGTACTCTATAAAAATCAGAAATGATCTCGGCAGAAGTGACCTTGATTGTATAAGCAGAAGTCCAACGGATGAATCAGTCGATAAAAGCTACGATATGCTAATTTAGATTTAGTTAAAGGACCGACAATATCAATATAGACATATAAAAAACGGAAGTCTGGTGTGGAAAATGACCATGATTGTTTTTCGTATATCTGTTGATTTTGGTTTTCTGACAGGAAATACCTTGTTGAGTTCAGGTGCGAATATCGTTCTTCTAAAATAGCCAGAAGATTCTCTCAGCAATCAGTTTTAAGGATGCGCATTTCCCAGAATGTGAAATGTTTTGAAAATGTTCGAAAATTCTTTTGCGGCATGGAGCTGGCACATAAGGACAAAGGTAGTTTTTGCTGTTCTCGCAGTAAATAAATTTAACGCTGGAAGGGATATATTCTGTCAATGAAACAGGTATTTTCAGAGATTTAATTCAATGCCGTCTTTTTAAGTTCTTCCTGTGAAATGTAATCGGAATAGTTTATCTCTTCGCATAGTTGATACACATGAAAGTGCGTCAGCAACAATGTGCCCTTTGCCGGAAATGTGACGAATTTCAGTGTAAAATTGTGAAACATAGTCTAAATGACGTATTTTTCTAGGAAAATACTTATCACTTTTTGTATTAAATGAAAACATCAAATGTTCATAATCGGTGTACATGATGAAATAGATCGTAAAAATGTTTGACAGAGAGATAGTCAAAAGCTCACAACCAAAAGTACTATATTTCTTTTGAGAATCTTGCAACTTTGTCGTGAAAAATTAAGTAGGTGTGACTTTACCTTTTGTTGACCGTCCTGGATATGACGATAAACTACATCCGCGTCCTGAGTAAGACGATAAACTACATCCAAGAGCAAAGCCTCTGATCAGGAGATTTTTGAGGATCATGGAACCACCTCTTAATTGCAGGTGTTCCTAGGTCTACCCTGACCCGGGGTAGTAGCACCTGTTACGGTCCCGGCTATGGGCAAATAGTTAACACCCAAACTTGTGTAAAAATAGGTTTTAATACCAGAAATACTTTGTAATAGAAAATTATTACCAGCATTAATTTTGAAGGAAAAATTATTATCAGCAATAATTAGATTTTACAGTGAAACATATACTGTTAGAGTTTGTAGATTTTGATGTAGTGCGAACAAAATATTACCAAGTGAGTAATTTAAAAAAACGTTTTACGAAAATAAAACCGTCCAAGTTTGTAAATTTCCTAAAAGAAGTTGAATTGTACTAAAAAATATGAGTAATTGAAAAATGGTTCGAATATATATGTATACATACACACCTTTTTTTTAACAAACTTTCGCTATGAATCTATTTAAAAAATTTTCTTGGCATTAAATGACCCACTGAGGTTTTGATATGCCATAAAACAAAACAACCAACCAACCAACCAACCAACCAACCTTTTGTTGATTGTTGAAGAACGGCACCAATAGCAGCTTCAGAAACATCTGTTGATAAAAATAGTTGCATAGATAGGTCACTGTCGATGCAACTCAGCTTGCAATTGCTTGTTTGTCCGTGTTAAACGCTTTAAGAGGTTCTTCAGAAAAAGAGATATTTTAGTCTTTGACTTGAGAATATCTGTCAATACAGAAAACAGATGAGAAAACTTGGGAAGAAAACATCTGTAATAACGCCAACCACACCAATGAACCTTCTTAGTTGTCTTAATGAAAAAGGCACAGGAAATGTTTTCATTGCTTCTAATTTAGAAGGCAAAGGATTGATACCAGTTACATCAATACGATGTCCCAGGAAATCTCGAGAAGGAATACCGAAAATACATTTTAAAACGTTTATCTTTAAACATTAATAGTCGAAATGTTCAAGTATTTCCTGAATATGTTGTTAATGCTTTCCAGGAGATATTACTGGCAACTTAGATATCATCTATATACGCAAAAAAGAAAGGTCAAAACAAGTCCATAAAAAAAGTCTGGGAAAAGCGTTCAAAAACCTGGGCAGCGTTTCGCAATCTGAGAGGAATACGGACTAATTCTAACAGGCCGAAAAGTGTACAGACAACATTTTTAAACTTAAATTTTTAATTGTTGCTATGTCCGTGTACTGTTTAATATATTGTAATGTAATTATCATCTTTGGTAATGGATAATGTAAGCCGAAAGCTTTGATAAGATTAAAAAATATGTACCAATATGGTGGTCTTCTTTCGTCTTTTAATGATAATTTTATTAAGCTTATCAGACGATATGAAAAATTTTACATAAAATAAATAGTCAAAACTTGTTTATATTATTTAATGAAACATGAATCAATGAAAAATGCTGCATAAATACGCACAATTTAAATATATATATATATATATATATATATATATATATATATATATATATATATATATATATATATATATATATATATATATATATATATATGTATATATATATATAAAACTATAACAACAAAACATATTTTAAAAAAAACATATTTAATATATATATATATATATATATATATATATATATATATATATATATATATATATAATAAAAAATATAGTCTTAAGATGTGATATATTTATGGGATAAAGTGCTCAATATCTTAGATAGAGCATGTGTAAATATAAAGTGAACAGAGAAGTCAACACTTAGAGGCGACAGTTTGTTTCATGCTAGACGCAATCGTCAGGCCACCTGACGATTGCATCTAGCATGAAACATCAAAATCAAAATTATCGTTGGATTTATTTCTGTGTATGACTAATGCATTTGTTAAATTGTTTTTTGTGAGGTCTCTTTTGTGTTCAGAGATGCGGTTTTTTTTTAAATTTCTGCATGTATTGTGAGGAACAATTTTGCCAATTTGTTTTATATGTGCGTGCTTCAGAAATATTATTGCTATGAGTGATTGAGAATCTGATTATATCCACAATGGTATGGGAAGTGTTTGTGATTATTTCGATATTTTTAGATAGGATAAGTTGTTCTGGATCTTTTTTCCTTTATACATATTGTCTTTTTCTACAGGTTAATTCTGAGAAATTTATATACACACACACACACATATACATATTTTTTTTTGTTTCAACCCAAGCAAGGCGGGAAGCCACTAGGACGCAAGGGGTTACAGAAAATTTAGAACAAGATCAGATAGGAGTGATAGAAGAAAGGATGAGGAGAAGGGTAGTGGATAGATCAAGGCAACTGGAGATGTCGATTGACATTACATTTGAATAGCTGGAGATTATAGCTCTCAGGAAACTAGAATAGGGAAGGGGTTCCACAGGCGAGAGGTGCGAGACATGGAGCTATTGGAGTAGAAAGAGACGGCTACATTTAGGAGTTTCGACAGTGAAGGGTGAGAACGGGATGCCAGCCTCGTGGGCGCTTGAACTCATGAAGTCTGGAAACCAGCAAATGCAGCTCCTCGGGGCAATTGCCATAAAAGTATTTGTAAAACAGACAGAGAGAGGTGACGGCGCGTCTGTGAGAAAGTGTCTGTAGACGAGATGCCAGAATAGGGCCAATTATATTGCATATCCGCCTCTGGAGCCTATCAAGAACCCCGAGGCAAACAGAAGGGCTCCAGACCATATATGGCAGCAATACTCCACTGCAAGGGCAATTGTTGATTTGTAATATATATATATATATATATATATATATATATATATATATATATATATATATAATTTATTTCAGTCTAACGAAAATACACTGGATTGTGCAGATCAAGAGAAAAAAAATTAATAAAAAAGTATTCTTGTATTTTTCTGTTTTAATTGCAAGGTTCTCTGAAAATATGATGAGGGCATTTTCATGAATTGCCTCCTGATGATGGTAAAAGGAAAGGAAGATGACAGGAGTGAAACACAAGCGAAAAAAAAAGTTTCTTGTGTCTGTCCCCTGCCATCACAGCTTTTCAGCGTTATACTTTGCGTTGGGTTTCAACGTGTGTCTGGTTGGTCGGTGTGAATGTGGTGGGGGATTATCTCCAGATGATTGTCTGTGAATCTTCGTTGCGTGTGGGTCAGAGAAAAATTTTAGTTAGATTGATCTATTTCGCCTCGCTTTCTATTTTGATGATTTCTTCATCTTTCTTTCTTGCTTACTTTTTATTTGAACATTTTAGCCCGCGTGTACGTGAATATGTTTGAAAGAGAAAGTGATGGAGTAGATAGAGAGAATGAGGGAGAAATGAGAGAGAGAGAGAGAGAGAGAGAGAGAAAGTAAATGAGTGATGAGAGAGTAAGACAGAAAAAGAGAGGGAGACAAAATGGAATTGGAATGGAACGCTGTTTGGAATGGAAGAACCAGGAGACAACTGAAATAAAATTCCACTCGTCTTCTATTATTTTAACAAACGCAACATTCTGGTTTCTTTTGATGTTTGTTTTTTCTTCGACATCTAATTCATTATCACAGTCATCTCAAAGATTACCTACTTACTTACTCGGCGACTTGCTTTTTTTTTTACACACGCATAAACACACGCCCATTAGAATACCCACAGAACACAAACACACACACACATATATTTATTGCTTATACGTTATTTTTATAGATACAAATATCTAAATAACTGCTCTGTTTATAATAAACAGTATTAACAACATTTACTAGCTTGAATGTTCGAGAAACTTCATAGAAAATGTGTCCTCCGACAGGAATAGAACCTGTATCCTACACGGAACCTTCATATAGCCTGACGTGCTATACTATTTAGCTACAGAGGAATAGTTTGGTTAATCCATTTCATATTATATATATTTATATGTTTATACGTTCTTTTTATAGACAAACATAAAAAATGTCTTAAAATAATTGTCGGACTTTGTCCATTTCATAATGTGTGACGTCATTTGTTTACATTTGGATACGCATCGAGCAGATATGAATGTACGAGAGAAGATCATGAAGAATTGTAGTTTAAATACAGTAAAATCCACCTTGCTAACCGAAACACTCCTCTGTGGCTCAAAGCACGTCAGTCTATATGACGGTTCCGTATAGGATACGCATATTTTCTATGAAAATTTCTCGCTATCTTCCACTTCCTCCGCCTCCTGCTCCTCACCTTCTACCACACCCCATGTCGTGCGCTTATTTATTTATTTTTAAATAATATAGCGTCCATAAATTAAAAATTATAATAATAATGATAATAATAATAAAGCGTTAGGAAATCAATTGACAGAAATAACCTAAAAATACCGAAAGATTGAAACCAAGGTAGAGGAATCAATTGATCTCCTAATTTTTTGTAACATATATATATATGTATATGTAGAAATTTTGAAAAACAAACAAAAATCCATAAATGTAGTTAAAATGAAAGAATTGTCGACGTCAGACGTTTCGGTTTTAATAAACCATTTTCAAGACAAAAATGTGACTACGGCGTGACCACGTTAAACGGAAAGCTGATCTTTTTAAAAATTGTTAGTTATCTGTTTTACTCTTGGATAAGACTTGTGTTTTTATGTCCATCGTTTTCGTCATATTGAACTGAATTTGTATTTTAATGAATTTTGTCTTGAAAATGGTTTATTAAAACCGAAACGTCTGACGTCATTTTAACCAATTTTGTTTGTTTTTAACTACATTTATGGATTTATATCCATTTGTTTGCTTTATAAAATCTTGAAAACACATAAATCTGTTTTTTACAACATGGATTTATCCGAAATCCAATTTAAAATAATCACGAACTTTTAGGAATACGTTATGCGTCGCCCATATATATACCACGTTAAACGAGAGATCTTTTAAAATTGTCAGTTATCTGTTTTACTCTTGGATAAGACTTGTGTTTTTATGTCCATCGTTTCGTCATATTGAACTGAATTTGTATTTTAATGAATTTTGTCTTGAAAATGGTTTATTAAAAACCAGAAACGTCTGACGTCGACAATTTCTTTCATTTAACTTCATTTATGGATTTTTGTTTGTTTTCAAAATTTCTACATTCTATCGGATTTATATCCATTTACACTTGCTTATATATATATATATATATATATATATATAGAGAGAGAGAGAGAGAGAGGGTGAGGAGGGTGGGAGGAGTGAGTGAGAGAAGAGAGAGAGAATCTCTTTCTCTCTTCTCTCTCTCTATATATATATATGTGTGTGTGTGTGAGTGTGATTTCTGAGTATATAATGATTTCAGATTAGATAAGCACAAATAATTAACTGCAAATTATTTTATGGATGATATTTTAAATTAGTTATTATAGCTGTTAATAAATTCAATTGATTTAACATACCTTTGAAGAGCGTAGTAAACTTCAATTCCGTGGATAAGATTTTGAAAATTTTATTTTAATTTATGCTAATATATATATATATATATATATATATATATCTGTCTATATCTCCGAGATGAGGTATTATGATTACTTACCTTATTTACATTATTCAGACTGTTATCCTGATCCTAAAGGACACAGTGAATAAAGGCGTTGGCAAGATCCAGTAACTAGACCTAAAGAGTTGCGAGTTCGGTACCAGGCTACAGCAGTGGAAGAACCAAAACTTGAACAGTTGAGTTAAAGGGAAATAACTAAGACATATCCGGAAGAGGCATGGCACGTACAACTAGAACAATCTACCCCGGTGGGCAAAATAAAGGGTTCGGTTCGAAATTGCAATCAGCTGAATGAGGCCAGAGCGTACAACGGATGAAACGTTGTGAATATGGCAATGAAGATGAGGAAAACAGTCCGAATAATGCAAATAATTTAAATAATCTGGGGAATGCTGCGTTATAGGTCTATTGTATCATTGTAATTATTATTGGGTTATTGTATTATCGTAATTATTATTGGGTTATTGCATTATCGTAATTATTATTGGGCTATTGTATTATCGTAATGGGCGGTAAGGGGTATGTTTCAATTTATTCTAGAGGTTATTGAGTAGAAATGCCGTTATTTGTAGCTATTTTATAGTAATGTTTGTTAACTCTTTTAATCATTCATTATTAATCATTTATTATTTCTTGTTGATTGTTATTATTACGTCTACTTGTGTTTAGGTGTGTTTACTTTAACTTTTACTTTTAATAAATGTAGTGTATCTTAAAACTATATATATATATATATATATATATATACACGTTCCATATTAGTTGATTTTAAACAGTGCTCGATAGAGTAACCTAGAGCTTTATAAATACAAATATAGGTAACTATACTCGTTTCGAAAAAGCCTCGAATTTTTGATTTGCCAATAATCAAATCAATCTCGAGGGGAAAAAAAAGGTTTTAAAAAAAGAAAGAGCTACAAACATGAAAGTCTGTCGAAAAAAATCGCACAGATACAGGTTTGAAGCCCAAAGAAAAAAAAAAACGATACGAGTAAACAACTAACTAACAAAAGAGCTCAATACAACCGTAGAGCAGATCTAGATAAACCTAATGAGCCAGACAAACCTACCTCCACTAGGTTTTATATATATATATATATATATATATATATATATATATATATATATATATATATACAAGTAATAATCCGTTGGTATATTATCCAAGTGAATCATAATGATATAAAATATTAAAACTAATCCAGAAAAAGAGATCAATGTATTTGATATAACATAGCGTATAAATTACATAGAATGGAAATTCAAATTTACCTCATTCGAATAGCTATTTTAACCAACAAGTCCCATGTTGACATTGGCAGCTCAGATGTGAAGGAATAAAATAGGAACTTAAAATTTAAACATTTAAGAAAATAAAAAAGAAGTAGAGAAAAAGGAAAAAGAAAGGAAAAAAGAAAGAAAGAGAGAAAGAAAGAATAAATGAAAGGAATCAAAAAGCAGCTGATGAAAAAAGACAAAGTTAACTTCATGTTTTTCTTTCAACAACTTCCTTTCTTTTCGTTTGGTGTTGACCTCAGTATCCACTTTTATACACACATGCACAGAGAAAGAAAGAAAGAAAGAAAGAAAGAAAGAAAGAAATGTGTTTAGATTAAGTGATGAGATAGATAGATAGATAGATAGATAGATAGATAGATAGATAGATAGATAGATAGATCGATCGATCCGACCAGACCAGTATCAGAACAAAAACTACATGACACATGAACCCCTTATCTATATAGTTTAATTAAATTTCTTTTTTCGGTATGTCTGGTAGTTCGTATGTTAACTGGAAGAAGTTTTGTGTGAGAGTAAAAGAATTAAAGTTACTTCGATTGTGGTTGTAGATATACAGATCTTAGATTCTTTAATTAGTGATATAATAAAATGTGCCATGACGTGTGTTTATAGAAAGCAAAATATTTATCAGGACACCCTCTAAGTATTTTTTGCGTAATAAATTATGTTTTTTCTAATTAATGGGGAATTTATAAAATCGAAGTTATGGCCATTTTTGTTTCTGTGTGTTACGAAAGAGTATAAAGGATTGATCCAACGTAGGTCTCTCTTATCTACCTAATTGACCCCCCCAACGTGTCTGTGTGCCACAGTTTGCTTTGTATAAATCATTATCAGTCTATAGATGATACCCAGTGTTGCGGGCCGGTGTACACGTTGAGAGATAAACACGAAATGCCCACAACAAACATGGCAGATTCGGAGTATGAGTCCACCCCCAAAAAGTGTAAAGAAACAACAAGAACCAATATATATGTGTACAAACAAATGATAATGTACTCATAATAAAGGGTTACATATATAATAGAATATTGTTGTGTTAATGAACGTTAATGGAGATAACATTTAAGCTAGGGAATTGTTTTTGCATGTGTAGTTTGGGGTAGGAGAAAGATGTGTACGTACGTGTGTCTCTGTGTGTGTATGTGTGTGTGTATTGTTTATGCATGTCCCAAAAAGGGAACGCGATATAGCCGCGTGAAATTTACATGTTGACGTCTCTGCGGAAAAATGAGAAAAGGAGGGCGAGAAAAGATAACGCCGAGTATTTATAGTACCGAAAAGCGTCCCCAAGTAGCGATTTCGAAAATTAGGAGGAGATAACTCGACACCCAGAAACTGCTCTTGTGTAAAAATCAATCTCAGATAATAGTTGTGTCAATGAAATTTAAACAAAAATATGTAATTTTCCTGAATTCTTGTGAAGAGGTTAATCGTAATTTTCCAGAAGAATCAAATATTTCAGGCACAAATGCTTCTCTTGAACGAATATATTTTTCGAAAACATGTGTGAGATCGAGTCAAGATAGAGTATTATCCTGAAGTTGAAAGTTTGATTAAGTTGGCTTCTACCATATAAAACTGGGTTTCTACTAATGCAATTTTATTTTTGAATCTGATATCATTTTCTTGCTATCAAAGCTAGCAATACTGTATTTTTTTCTAAAATATACTTGAAAATCTTCGATCTTCATTTACACGAGTATATATATATATATATATATATATATATATATATATATATATATATATATATATCGCCCTCTCTCTATATATATAGTGAATTTCTAAGCGCTGCTTAGATGTGGCACAAGGCCGGAAGTATGGAGCACCCAGTGAGGATCGAACTCACTACTCATTCGTAATTGTTCTAGCGAGACAAGCTTGTTAACCATTACACCACGCCGAGGTGCCCCTCTCTCTCTATATATATATATATGTGTGTGTGCGTGTGTGTGTGTGAGAGAGAGAGAGAGAGTCTGTACATGTGCGTGTGAGTCTGTGTGTGATAATGCAATTTCGATTAGCGTGTTTTTGATTAACGCGCTAACAATATTTTATCTCAAAACAACGCACTAATTAATGACTAATTTAAGTTAGTTTATGATAAAATCAATTTTCCATTGTTGCCCGCTTTCTTCCCAAACTTTCTTTATATACGTACATACATAACAATTCTTATATGTCTAGATATGCATACATCTAAGAATGTAGATACGTGCGTACATGCGCGTGTTTGTGTGTGTGTGCGTGCGCGCACACACAAAAACTAGGCAACTCCAATTTTCACGGAGGAAAATTGGCCTCCTGAGTAAAACAAATATGAAACATGGATAAAACTTAATCTTATGGTCGTTTTTCTTTCTACTGCTGGAAAGCTAAAAGAATGGAAACAAATCTAATATAAATATTCCTTTTATATTCTAAGTAGGATCGGAAATATTTACGTTTAAAAATGTTGTTTACTTTGTGTAAACATTATCGCTACAAAAATGTCATTGCTTTTTGGGGGCCGTAAAACACGTTGATTTTTAAAAATCTACTAAATTTTATTTAATAGTTGGATTTCAGTAAAACTTTTGACAAATGTAAGAGAAACATGTGCCACCTCGAGGTGGTGTAATGGCTAGCAATCTCACTAGAACAATTACGACTGAGTAGTGAGTTAGATTCTCACTAGGTGCCCCATACTTTTGGCCTTGTGCCACATCTGAGCTACGCTTGGAAAATCACAATGTTAGAGAAACGTTTTTTTTTTTGTTTTTTTTTTCCTGCGAGTCTTAATTTGAGGATTTTCAATTGTGTACCGACGTCGATTACATTGAGATTTATACTTTTTAAAGATATCTCTTTTGAAAATAGACACTGAAGAAAGAAAAAAAATGCCCCCCACCCCGTTAAATAAGCCGATACTAATGCCTTCGTTTTAAATTTAAAATAAAAACAAAAATAAAATATAAAGCGAACATTTTTTTAAATTGATATTCTACGGCTGTTGTCTGTAACTAACAGAATATATTCTAAAATAAACCTTTTTAAAACTGTCATTCGAAATATCTTGGTGATCAAAAAATTAAAAATTCAGAAAAAATGATTAGTTTACAAAATATAAAATAGTGTTTTTTATTATTATTATTATTACGGGTCACCATACTTAAAACGGAAGCAATTCAGTCGGAAGTTGCCTGCCCGTCAGATTGATTAAGATGAACCATTATTGTTATACAAAAATATTTTTTAATATTTTCTAAATAAGATTGCGCAATTTTGAGGATATAGTTAAATCAATTAAAGATTAAAGTAACTATTTCTCATATAATTGTCTTGAGTTTACTGTTATTTTTATTTTTAATAGAGTTTTTTTTTTGCTTACAATATTGAGTTTCTATCAATCAGCGGCCATTGTGATTTTTGTCGATTCAAGTGAAACATTTCACCTCGTAGCCGTTTAATTCAACCTTTATTAATTAAAAGTTTTTTTTTCTTTAAAAGACGCAAATTTGAGCTCTTATGTTTGCAAAGTAATAAAATTGTAGGAACTCAATTTTAAATTTTTAATTAATATTTTTCAACAAGATATAAGATTTTCGTTAGGGATATCTACTAAAAATTATCGGGCGACTATCAGTCTGGACACTAAAAATATTTACATCTCTATAAAATATTTACATTCTTAGAAAGATAAGTCATGAGAGAAACAAAATTAGTCGAAATTGGAAATTTTAAACTTTTGTAGACTTTTGGGTTTGTGAAAAAATTGAATTTTTAAAATAATTATTTTAAAAAGTTTTAAGTTCACAATGTTCATATTATTCAGTTCTTCATTAAAATTTGTCTTTATAATAATTTTATATAATATATGCACCATACCTGAAGCCAGCACATCTACAAGCAACACTTTGGATATCTATCTATCTATCTATCTATCTATCTATCTATCTATCTATGCTAGTTAACATTCGTGGCAGCCAGCTATTGGCTCTCACTCTGGCCAGTAGAAAATGGCCGCAAACTACATGAAAACTGCCATAGAAGCATGAAAAAATCGATTATTTCCACTATCGATGGGAGTTGGGAAATGCAAAGTCGGTCGGCCTTTTAGCTAACTTGGAGCATGTGCATGTAAAGTTTGGTGCAAATCCGTCGAAAATTGCGGCCGTGCATTCGTTGCACAAACACACACATGCTGCACACACACACACACACACAGACACACACACACATATATATATATATATATATATATATATATATATATATATATATATATATATATATATATATATTTCCAGTATAGAAAGTATTGACTTTGAAGCTTATTGTTGTGTCCAGGTGTGAGACTATATTTTCTACTATCCACATCTATACAATGCAAAAAATAGATAAGGCGGAGTAACAATGTTATGTGAACATATGCAGCTTGAGTTGACATTCAAATTCAGTTCACCAACTCTATGTTCCGCGACGATAATGATTACGGCTTTGTGTGCCTGAAATAAATAAAAAAAACGACTATGAATATTGTAATTTTGTGTTACTTTCAGTTTCAATTTCTTGTGTTATTTTAAGTTTCAATTTTGTTGTGTTACTTTCAGTTTCAATTTTTTTGTAATACGTTCAGTTTCAATTTTTTCTCTTACTTCCAGTTTCACTTTCTGCGTTACTTTAAGTTTCACTTTCTTGTGTTACTTTCAGTTTCAATTTCTCCCACTGAACTCCTTTCAAAGAAATGAATCAATATAAAATGTCTTAAAAAAAAGTGTGGATATTTTACGATGATCACGAACGTAGCAGGTGTCCTACCAATTTAAAGTGACGCCGAAAATAATTTAATTCATTTGTGAATTACCCCTGAAAGTTCTATTAAAATCTGATAATTTACTGATTTTTGCAAAAAATTCCAAATTCATGTTTTGCACCGCAAAAAGATGCTAAAATTTCGCGCACTAATTTATGAAACGACGATGACACCGGACAAACAAGATTTTTAATAATTCCGAAGTTTCTAAAAAGGATCAAAAATATAATTTTACCATCAAAAAATCTTTTGATCATTCCTTTTAATAATAACGTAAAGGTTCTGACGATACATTTTCATCATGTATGTACATTTTTTATCGAATCTTAGGAGGTATATATATATATATATATATATATATATATATATATATAGATAGATAGATAGATAGATAGATAGATAGATAGATAAGTGACCCTAGACAAACTACACACAGATACGTATGACGAACTTCACGGACACAGAAAATTGTTGTCCATTATTCTAATATACCAATACAAATAAAAAAAGAATCATATGAACACATATAGAAAACTACGTACGTATATACAGACATTTGCATATTAATGGACAGGAAAAAACTATTCACATATGAGTCTTCCCATCAAAACTCACGTTTGCACAAACATACAGTAGATATTTATTTTGTCTAGCCACTGAATCAAAACATAACTCTTTTATCCGAATATATATATATATATATATATATATATATATATATATATATATATATATATATGTGATTCCCTTGCTACAGGCATCAGGGCGTAGCTCTGACCTTCTTAGTGTAGCAGGAAATTGCTCTCTGGATCGACTTTGCCTTTGAAAAACTTCTGCGCCCAAAGACGTCGATAAGTTAGTTATGTAAACTTAGGAATAACGACCTCTTCTAAATAAAACATTCATTCTAAAGCATTTTGATCAGTGCAAAAGATACTTCTGATAGTACCCTGTCCTTGCAAGCCAATCTATGTGGGTTCGATACCCGTGCAGAGTATTATAAATACATCTTTACTTCTCTACAGAGGGAGAGACAGACAGACAGCGACAGAGATAGGGAGACGGAGAGAAAGAGAGAGCAGGAACTAAAATTGAACCCATTTTTTATTGATGTAAAGAGTTTGGGTAACACTTGGGAACTGGTATACTTATGCAAATAAATCCATTGATATAGACACAAATTGATAAAATTCCAGTTAAAAATTAGTTAAAAAAAAAAAAGAGACAAAATATGGAATTTCAGACTGAAATCGTTGTCATAATAACTGGGCAACCACATTAGGGTCACTGAAGATTTTACAAATATTGGATTTTTGTGAAAGAGAAATGTACAAGATCGTTCATCAAAATCTTACTTCCCCAATCCATTTCTTTTAACTGAGGAGAAACGCTGTAAACAACAAAAGGATGAGTTGCGATGGGACCGGATACTATATCATTCCCGGTCATGGCAATACATCTGGCACGAATAGATAATGACAAATAAGGAAATTAACACACAATGGAATATAAATAAGCATCACACACACACACACACACACACACACACACACACACACACACACACATATATATATATATATATATATATATATATATATATATTGTAAAATGGACTAAGCCCGACAATTATTTTAATATATTTTATTGTTATACGTTATTTATATACACACAGATATTTAAGTAAATACTCTGTTTATAATAAACAATAAACAACATTTACCGGCCTTAATGTCCGAGAAATTTTATAGAAAATATGCTTCCTCCGGTAGGAATTGAAACTCTATTGTATACGGAACCGCCATATAACCTGACATGCTATACCATTTAGCTATAGAGGAAGCGTCTGGTTGAATTACTGCTTTTAAACAACAAATTTCCCATGATTTCTTTCGAACGCTCATATCTGCTCGAAGCGTATCTTAACGTAAACAAATGACATCATATATTATGAAATGGACAACCCGACAGTTATTTTAATATATTTTATTGTTATACGTTATTTATATATACACAAATATTTAAGTACATGCTCGATTTATAATAAACAGTACTAACAACATTAACCAGTCTGAATGTCCGAGAAATTTCATAGAAAATACACGTCATTTGTTTATATTAAGATACGTTTCGAGCAGATATGAACGTTCGAAGGAAATCATGGGAAATTTGAAGTTTAAAAGCAGTAATTTGACATTGCTAACCAGTCGCTTCCTTCGTACCTAAATGGTATAGTACATCAGGCTATATAACCATTCCGTGTAGGATACAGGTTCAATTCCTGTTGAAGGGCACATATTTTCTATGAAATTTCTTTTCAGACATTCAGACCGGTAAAAGTTGTTAATAATGTTTATTATAAACAGAGCATTTACTTAAATATTTGTGTATATATAAATAACCTGTAAATAATATATATATATATATATATATATATATATATATATATATATATATATATATATACAGAGAAATATAGTCTTAAGATGTGCTATATTTATGCTCAGTATCAGAAATAGAGCGAGTGTAAATTTAAAAGTGAACATTGAAGTCAACACTTAGAGGAGACAGTCTGTTTCATGCTAGACGCAATCGTCAGGCCATATATATATGTAGGCACCTCCACTTTGTCGCTGAAAAAAACAAGCAGTATAGCATAATGAAAAAAGGCTCCAAACTTAATAAAAACAAAGTTTTATCATCAAAATATTTGTTATTATTAAGAGGAAAGACCAAAGTATTTTTTTTATTCTTATATTATATTTTTTAATCATTTCTAGCACGTTCGAAATTTTGGTTAATTTTTTTTTTCCGTCAGCGTTCGACGTAATATTTACGATTAGTATTTTTACGTCTTTTTTTTCCGGTGGAAAACACATTTATTTGGAAATACTTGCAAAAATCAAATAATTGTCGGATGTTAATGAAACTTATTTTCAAATAAATGAAATTATTTTTAAAATTTATTTTTTAGAAAATCTTGGTAAAAATACTTTTTTACATATGTTAACCCCACTCCACACACACACACAGACACTTACTTAATTTTATGAAATTAGGAGAAATTAAATTTTCATCAGAAAAAAAAAAATTATTAGTTAAATGCAGGACTCCTTGGAGAATGTAAATTATATATTTTTTTTCAAACTACTACTCATTTCCCGAAAATCTTCTCCAAATCGTAAAATACAAAATGCAATAAAACTATGACATTATTTAATTAGAAAAGCTTTTAATTGCTTTTATAAATAAGATTTATTAAGGACACTGTTATCTTAAGAAAAAGTTTTCGATGAATAATGAATTTTTACAAGAATTGTTTTCATTTTTTAAAATTTGAATTATAATAATTTATAATATATAAATCTTTGAAAATTTTGCATTAGTTTCATCCGGTTAGGTGATACTGTTATTAAGTGAAAGCTATATTTATTAATAAAAAATTGAAAAGCTTAATACAAATTATTTTGCTTCAAGGATTTTAAAATAATTTTAAATTTTTTTATGTATATAAAATATTGCCTAACGTGCCCCTGTTTGAAAGTATGGTCGACCTTACCCAACATTATCAGAAAATAAGAGCGATGACTATAGTAAATTTAAAATCAACATTCCTCAAATTAGATTACGGAAAATATTCTCCAAGATTTTTAAGATTACTTTAATTAAAATTATAGCTAAAAATTAAAATTATATAAAAGAAGTTGCTCGCCCGTCATTTTCTTAAATTATGTTTTTACAGATAATGTCTCCGTAGACCTGTCAACACCTTATCGGTGCTTGAATGTTAAGTGATTGACAAGGACGTAAATCGTAAACCGCGACTGCTTATTTTAAAAATTCATTTCTCTATTGTTTTCAACTTAAAGCAAATAATATTTCCTTCAAATCAGATTAATTATACTTTAAATCAGCTAATATTCCTCAAATAAAGTTTCAGAAGTGTATATTTCATTTTTGGAAGATTTTTAAAACCGAGAATTAATTTTAGGTTATAAAATGTATAAAAAAATGGCCGGTTTTAATGACATTACTGAAAGCAACCAAAAATTTGAGATTCCAATCAATAAAATTTCTATATGAAATATACTAGAGTATTTTGTTTACTGAAAATAGTAAATTTAATCAGTTAGCTTTCAATTAAAGGTAAAACGAAAGCTTTTTCAATTTTAAAAATTCATTTTAAAACTTAGTTATCGAAAATTAGCGGAGGTATCTATCTATCTATCTATCTATCTATCTATCTATCTCTCTTTCTCTCTCTCTCTCTCTCTCTCTCTCTATATATATATATATATATACAGAGAGAGAGAGAGATAGAGAGAGAGAGAGAGAGAGAGAAACATTTGTGTTGGTGGGAAATAATCAGCATCACAATGTCTAGTCAAAAGAAAAAGACACCTACAGTGTAAATTAAGTAAAAGCCATTAGTACCCTGGAGATCCGTTAGGTGAAACCGTGGTAGGTAGGTTCTGGCTCACTAGGTTTATATATATATATATATATATATATATATATATATATATAGATGTTTTTATGGAATCTTAAGAGTTACTTATATATATATATATATATATATATATATATATATATATATATATATATAAAAACATTACATATATATATATATATATATATATATATATAATCTTAAGAGTTATATATATATATATATATATATATATATATATATATATATGTAACTTTAAGATTCCATAAAAACATGTACATACAATATGAAAATGTTTTATTGTCAGAATCTTTACGTTATTATTAAAAGGAAAGATCAAATCATTTTTTGATGGTAAAATTATTTTTTTTTAATCCTTTTTAGAACCTTCGGAATTGTTGTTAAAAATCTACTTTCTCTGTTGTCAACGCCGCCTCATAAAAAAGTGCAGGGAATTTTAGTGTCTTTCTGCGGTGCAAAACATGGATTTGGAAATTCTTGCAAAAATCAGATAGTTATCAGATTTTAATGGAACTTTCAGGACTTATTCACAAATGAATGAAATTATATTTGAAATGTTTCTTTTTTTTTTTAATTTTTTTTAGATAATCTTGGTAAAATAAAAATTTCGATAAAAATAACACATTATTCACTTAGAAAAGCTTTTGATTGCTTTTGTGTATAAAATATATTACAGACACTACTGTCTTAATATATTATAGGCACTGCTGTCTTAATATATTATAGGCACTGCTGTCTTAATATATTATAGTCACTATTGTCGTAAGAAAAACATTTGTTTACATGAATAATGAATTCTTACAATAATTATTTTCACTTTTCAAAAATTTTAATTAGAATAATTTATAAACTTTTAAAATTTTGTATTAATTTGTATCTGTCAAGTGATAATGTTATTAACCCTAGAACACTAACCATCAATTACAGTTACACCTCTACTAACCATGGGTATATCCTACCCGATTTTGAAAATATCAAATAAAAAAAATAAATTAAATATAAATCTTTAATTGAAATATTTTACATGCCGGCACTTCAAACGTTGTACTTTGAGTTAACATTAACAGAAACTGAAAAACATTTTATTTAGGTAAGAAAATCAGGTACTGAAAATTGTAATTAAAAATAGGAAAATTTGCGCTGGGTATATCCCATGGTTAGTGTTCTAGGGTTGAAACTATATTTACTAATCCTAAATGGAAAAGCTCATTACAATTCATCAGCTTCCAATAATTTAAATAGAATTCAAAATTTATTTTCTGTGTATAAAGGTGTCGACTTTTGTAAACACGACATTATCAGAAAATAAAGATGGTAACTATAGTAAAGTTAAAATTTATTGGTAATAAAATTTATTGGTAATAAAATTTATTGGTAATTTTCTAACATTTCCTCGGTATTCATCTTCCTAAGTAGCTACAATTTAATAAAATATTAAATTGCTTAGAATATTTTCTTTATTTTTTTAAATTGATGAGTAGTTAAAAAAAATTATACAAAAAAGGCATTCACGTTGTATTCGTCAAGTAATTGTTACAGTTATGTCTCCCTTAGAAAATATTCCCAAACATCAGTTTATCGAGAGAGTTGTCAACACCTCAGACTGTCGATAAATCATAAAAGCACACCCCCTCATGTTGAAAAAATTATTTTCTGCGATATTTTAAATCAAAAGTGATATTTGTTTCAGATCAAATTAAACTTTAAATCGACAAATCTTCGACACATAATTGTTCAGAAAAGTATATTTTATTTTCGAAAAAAAAAAAAATTAGCAAAGAAAATTACTTTGTATTGACAGATTTGTCAGTATGATATTATCGTTTTTACTGAGAAAAAAAAAAACAAAAAAAAATCATTTCATTCAATTTAAATTCAGTTTGAAATGCAGTAAAATATTTGCTTATTGAAAATATTAAATTGAATCCATCACCTTGAAATTAAAAAAAAAAAACTAAAATAAAATAAAATCTCCCATAAAGATTTTTTTATTTTTTTAATTTTAAACCTTACCTATCGTTTTCCTTTCGCGGTATCTGCACCCACGCGCGTTCGCGCGCCATCACACACACGCACACACACACACTCACACACACACACAACCAAACACACACACGATCACACACACACACACACACACATACATACATATATATATATATATATATATATATATATATATATATATATATATATATATATATATATATATATATACGTAAACAATATTCAGCGACTATACGTTCCCAAGCACATACATGTGTCCCAGCTGTACATACACACGCACGCACGCACGCGCGCGCATGTTAGGAGGGTCAGGAAAGAATGCTATTCAACCCACAACTTGTCAAAATGTGTGTATATGTGAAAGCAACTGAAAGAAAGGTGTCCCCACCTCATTCATGGAATGATATGCTCCCACCACCCCCAGCTGCCAATCTTCCCGCTTGTTTTTTTGGGGGCCCGCCCGATAAAGACGCAGAGCGAGAGCGGGGCGGTTACTGAAACTGTTTTCTATTGCAACATGGTGGCGCGTCTGGTTGCAAAGTCGCGCCGCGGGGATTGGATCTACAAAGGATTCTGGGAAGGGTCGGGGGTGGGGGGACAGTTAGAGTGACAGATTCGATCGGTAATTTGGAAGAAAGGATTGTAATCTTTGCTTGGTTGGGGGGGGCACAATATTTCGAAAAGGGGGGGAGCAAGAAAGCAAGAGATTGATTTAAGAGAGAGGGAGATATACAAATTGCGAGAAAGAGAAAGGGAGAAAGGGGATACAGGAGTGAGAGAGGTAGAAGCGGGTGAAAACTTTATGAGAGAGGGGACATTGTAAGAGCATGATGAGCTAGAAAAAAAAACGAAAGAAAAGACAGATGACTTAATAGGAGAGAAGCATCGAATGATAGATTGAGAGAGAGAGAGAGAGAGAGAGAGAGAAAAGACAAAATTGGGAGACCTGTCTTAGAGAGAAAGTAAAAGAAAAGAATAATAGGGAGGGTGAAAATAAGTGATTTAAGAGAGCGAGTATAGGACGAAGATAGGGAGAAATTAAATAGGTGATAGGAATGAGAAAGAGAAAGACTGTGGAGAAAGAAAATGAAGAAAGTGAAGGGGAGGTGGGTAGCTGTCGAGAGACGATGATGTATTATATAGAATGGGCGTGGCAATAAAAACGATGAAGAAAGCGAGGAAAACGTAAACTTGATAGGAAATAAAAAGGGTAAAGTTTGAAAACTGGAGAAAATTTCGTGTAAAAAGAAAAGAAAACACAATTTTAAAAAGAAAATAGAAAATTTAGAAAAGACGAAGTGAGCAATGTCATTAACAAACAATGCGTTGGATGAAATCATACGAGTTTGACTGAGAAAAGAAAATAAGAATTGAAAAGAGAGAGAAAGAGTGAGAAATGAAAAGAAAGAAACGTGAAAACGAGAAAACTGAAAAGAGTAATTAAATGAATAGAGAATGAGAAGTGAAAAGAAAGAGAAGTGAAACGAGTGACAAATTAAAGAGAGAGAGAGAGACGGAAAAGAGAGAGAAACGGAAAAGAGAGAGAAACGAAGAGAGTGTGATGAAAAACGAGAGTGATGGCGGCATAATAAAAAAAAGTGACAGAAAATAGTCGTTACTTAATAAGTGTAGTATAGTATGGTGCCAGGACACAAGTATTGAGCACCTAGTGAGGAGCGAAAAATTGTCTTTATGTGAGAATAAACATAAATGTGTGTGCGTATGTATATGTATGTGTGTAAAGTTGATAAGAAGAGAATTAGGTAGGGAAAAAGAGAAAGAGGGAGAGTTGAGTGACAGAAAGAGAAAAAAGAGGGAAATTGATCGACAGAAGAGAAAGAAAAAAAAATATTCGTTGGAGAGTCACATAAAGAAAAATGGTGATACGAATATATCTGTGTTTATCTGCTTCCATACAAATACCCACATATATATTTCGAGGAAGAACACGCGCATACACACACACTCACACACACACCCACTCATACACACAAACAAACACACACACACACAGATATCCATATGAAATGAGAACGAATCGAATATAAATTCAAACGTTCATAACATTAATCTAAAATAGGGCTCAATAAAATCCAATAGTAGGACAATATACTTTATTATATGATATTACATTAAAATATATATATATATATATATATATATATATATATATATATATATATATATATATATATATATACATATATACATACACACACACACACACATATATATATATATATATATATATATATATATATATATACATATACATATATACATACACACACACACACACACACATATATATATATATATATATATATACATACATACTTTTGGGCACCCCAAGGCGGTGTAACGGTTAGCAAGCTTGTCTCGCTAGAATAAATTACAACTGAGTAGTGAGTTCGATCCTCACTGGGTGCCTCATTTCGTCCTTGTGCCACATCTAAGCTACGCTTGGAAAATCAATATATGCATACCCATATATATATATACAGACGCATATATATATATATATATATATATACACACACACATATATATAGGACTACACACAAATACATATATATATACTTGGTGCGCAGAAACACGTGCATTTTGTATGAGAGTATTTTTTTTCTTGCATCTAAATCAATATTTTTGAACGATAATATAGTGTGTGTTTAAATGTGCTTTTTCCCAAACACTGACGCATAAGCACATCAGCTTTTATATCAATGTTCAGTTCATCTCGGCGAAGACATTTCTTTTTTATTTTATTTTATAATCTTTATCCATCATTTGGGGTTTTGTTCTTTGTTTTATCATTTCAGTCAATTTATGGCCAATGAAAAGCCAGAATTCCGCTTCAATTTGCTTCAGCCTTGGAGAAAGAAATAGATTGAGAAGTTGCTTTGTCGTCCGCCCGGGAAGGGTTTTTTGTGAGGTCGGCTGAGCGATCTGGGTGGGGTAATCGAGATTCAAACTCTTCTCTTAAAACTGTGGGCCCAGACCCAACGATTTTTTGCAGAGATAACACAACTCATTTGTCCATTAAGGGCACACAAAATGCGCCCTGTTCGCTTTGTCTCTTAATAAATTGATACTTAATACGAGGCCCCAGATGACATTGTGCGTATATAGCTGCGTGTACGAAGGAAGAAGATGAACTGAAATAGACAAAGAAAGAAAGAAAAAAGAAACGAAAGAAAAGGAATAAAAAGAAAAAAAAAGACAATGTTAGAAAAAAAGGAAAGGGAATATTATCAATGCTTGAATAAAAAATAAGTTAAGACAAGAAAAGATTGACCATTGAGTCAGATTGGAAGATAATATATATGATAAAGGCAGCAAAGCAAAGGCCGACCCATAAAGAGAGAAAGTGAATTATTTAAGAGAGAAAGCAAGAGAGATTACGAAAGAATGTGAGAGAATGAGGTGAAAGAAGTAAGGAAAATATTCGCTTAAAAAAGGAAAGATGGAAACGAGTTTATCTAAAAAAGAAAGAAAGAAAGATTGAAAAAGAGCTAAAAAAAGAGAAAGAAAACGAAAAGTTATCCACATCAATGATGACCACGGTATGATTATTTGCAAAATTTCAATGCCCATTCATTGGGGCAAAAGGATCGTGAATGATCTGCAAGACAAACTTGGAAACCACTCCTTTATGTAGATATTGACTTATCTCTTTTTGGTTTGGTTTTGTTTGATTTGTTTTACGGCATATCAACCTCAGTGGGTTATTTAATGCCGACAAGGTTTTTATTGTTGGCAATAATTTTTCCAAAAATGTATTGCTGCTAATTTTTCCCTCAAAAATATATTGCTGGTAATATTTTTTTTCAAAATTGTGTTGCTGGTAATTTTTTCCTCAAAAATATATTGCTGGTAATAATTTTTTCCAAAAAGATTATTGCTGGTATTAAAACTTGTTTTATACTTTCATAATATTTTGACACCAGTGAGGGGGCTGTCAACTATTTACCCATAACTAGGACCCTAACAGGTTTTACCACCTCGGGTCAGGGTGGAGCTAGGAACACCAGTAATTAAGAAGTGGTTCCACGCTCCTCAAAACCTCCTGATCAGAGGCCTTGCTGTTGGGTGTAGTTTATCGTAATTTTCGTCATACCCAGGACTCGAATGTGATTTTCGTCATATCCAGGACTCGGATGTAGTTTTCGTCATACCCAGTGACACGGATGTGATTTTCGTCATACCCAGGACTCGGATGTAGTTTTCGTCATACCCAGGACGGTTTCTGATTTGGGACATGGCCTCAATTTAAGTAAGTTCAACGAGGAGCGAACACTTGATATATCTTTTGAGTGACTAACTTGTAATTTGTACAGAAAGCACCCTAAGCTGCTGTACGCGAATCTGTGTTCGTTTACATATTTTGACAATTTTCTTTATTATCTTCCTCAAAGCAAAGCAATAAAAGTCACTAAGATATAAATGGCTAGTGAAAGTAAAAGTAACCTGTCTCAAAAGATGACGATTTTCATTGCATTTACATTTTTGAAAATCGTAGTTGACAGGAAGTCAGGACAACGGAAAAGAATTCCACAAGTGAGAAGGGCGGGAAAAGAAAGTATTAGCAGACAACTTACAAATAGCAATATAAAAAGTGTAATTATAAGACCTAGCTGTCAAACTAGTACTGTACATAAATTCGTGAATTCGAGGTACCAAAGACAAAAACTTATCAGAACATTTATCGTGAAAATATTTATAGAAAAGGCAGAGGGAAACAAAGTTCTGGCGGTGGGAGAGTGACGGAAGTAGATCAGGACCGATAACGCTGCTGATTGTTTGGATTTTGTAATATAATTTCTAGTTATATAGCAGAAGAAACAGAGCAGATGTGGCAGCAATATTCGATGCAGGGACGACTGGTAGACTTATATGGTAAATATACAAGATAGATTCTGGAGACAAAACTTACTTTCCTAGCAGGAGACCTACCAATTGATTCGATATAATCGTTCCATTTCATATCAGTGAAAAACGTAAGATCAAGTAGGCGTAGTGAATTGTTTTGTTGGGGGTTAGCATCAGTCATGCTCTTTAAAATTATTCATAGAGAAGAGTTTCGTTTTGGATTCATGAAAATTAACAAACCACTTTTTACCCCAGTTAACAACAGATAGAAGGTCATTTTGAGTATCAGCTACCAATTTGATTTTATCGAACCTGTTAGATATACCATAATGGCAGCAGCAAATAATTCTGTCATCGACATATATACCGAGTCGGAAACTGATGATATCAGTAACGCCGTTAATGGATTGAATATGTTTCCGATTTGTAGATATCAGTTAGTTTACACCAACATACATACATACATACATACGTGCGTGCGCGCGCACACACACAAACACATACACACACATACATATCATAAAGAAGTCATTTATACAAAGAATTAATTACAAATGTTAATGTGATTAATGGCGAAATCACTTCGCTAACAAGACTTAATGAGACATTAACTTAATATCAATTCCTTGAATAATACGATTCTTATATTTGATTTGTAATATGGAATTGACGAGCCAAGTACTTTCAACAGTTTCAAATTGTCATCTTCAGGGCGCAATTTTTCCATATACAGGCAAACACTATACTACACTATTATGTGTACCATAGACCGAAAGTTTTTTTTTAATTTTCTATCTGACAACTTACGCAATATATATATATATACATGGTCGATTTGTCAGGAAGGAGATGTTCTGATGTTACCGGTCTGAATTGGGCGATCCCAGCGAGAGGCACCTTTGGAATGTGCCTGAAAATTATATTACGGGGGTTGACCCAAGCATTGTGAGTGAAATTGGAGGCCGTCGATAGCTGTGCTAACACGAGGTCACAATTCATCGTGCTGCCCTTGATCAGATTGTTCATCACGCTAGAATACGAATGGTCAGTATATATATATATATATATATATATATATATATATATATATATATATATATATACTAGTTGACACATACTGTCATACATCAGGGCGATAATTTTTAAAAAATTATATTTGTATTGTCTTCTTCTATGCCTCTTGATTCCTTGGGGGAACATAGGGTCACAACAATACCTCCAACGGACGCGGTTCTGGGCGATCCTCTTCAGTTCGGCCCATGTCGTGTCGGCTGCCTTCACCTATGCGTCAACACTTCTGAGCCAAGTCTGTTTCGGTCGACCCAATTTTCACTTCCCTTGTGGCTTCCAGTCAAGGGCCTGCCTGGTGACACTAGAAGCAGGCTTACGGAGTGCGTGTGGCCGATCCATCCCTATTTGCATTGTACAGATATAATATTAAAAATATTGTGGTGTCTGCATTTACCTCATGAATATTAAACGAAATAAATTTACATTCTACTCACCTTTGAAGAATTATATATATATGTCTATAAACTAAACATTTCTCTATGCAGTGTACTCTTCTGATGACCCAGAAAAGTGTTAGACTTGCATAAACATCGCCTTTTTATCTAGGTAATATATATATATATATATATATATATATATATATATATATATATATATATATATATATATATATATATATATATATATATATATGTGTATGTGTATACATATCTATCTATCTATCTATCTATCTATATATATATATATATATATATATATATATATATATATATATATATATATATATATATATAAACAAATATCTATAACAGTAATATCATACGCCCAACGCATACACCTAATTAAAAAATAAAAATCATCCTTGATAATGGCTAAAAGTAAAACCGAAACCGCTCGGAATTACAGAACATTTGGACAATTTCTACACACTCTGTGTTCTGAAAAGAAAACACTTGTTCTAACACAAGAAAGATTAAATATAATGCTTAATCATAGTACCTTGTCTGTCGTCTTTAATGAAACATGTATAAATGAAGGATTGCTGCCTAAATAAACAATATGCATTTTAATATTAGTTGTTTGAGCTGATGTCTGATTGTGAGTCTTCGACAAGCTGGGTGATCATTTCGGGGAATTGCGAAACCTACTGGACGTGATTTGACGTTTCATTCTGAGCGGATAAATGGCTTTTTATTTCCCACTAGCAGACATACCCAGCAGGCCGATCAGAAAAAGCATTCAATTAGAATGGAGCAAAAATAGCATTGTGCTTAGATGCAACAGGGTCTATCTTCTTCAATTATTTTGAAATTAATGCAGTTACTGATATAACAGAAGTCGTCTGTATTTATTCGATCGAGGACATGAAGGAGTAAAACAAGCAACATGAAGACCCACTTCAGACCACAATTACTTTGGAGTTTTTGAAATTCAATTTGTCAGTGTGCTACCAGGGATGTAAAGGAGGATACATTTATAAAGCAATTGTTAAGTTTGATGAAAATTGGTTGAAAGATCAGTGAAAAATATGAAAGAAACCAGTAAAAATCACCATTTTTCGCTATTTACGCGGGTTTTCACTATATGGTAAGATTCAATTATCAAGTTAAATGACTGTTAAACAATCAACTTATTGTTGGCTACAATTGAGTGAAGTTTGTATTAGATTGTTTGAAAATTGAGGGAGATATTTTAAAATTTGGGCTGAAATCGATTTGTGCTGAAATTGATTTTTGGTTTTTCACTAAACGCAGTGGCGTTGAAATAAAAAGGAAAAAAGTATCGTTAAGCTCATGATGTACGTAACTTATATACCGAGTTTAAACTAAATCAGCTGAAAAAGTTGAATTTATCGATTTTTGATCGGCTTTATCGATTATTGATTTTTAAAAAAATTATCGATTTTTTACGCTAAGAACCTATCTCTTATATTGTAGAATGTATGTGCCGAGTTTGGTCAAAATCGGTTGGATGGATCTCGAGTGAAAAGGTATCATACAGACAGACAGACAGACACACAGACATCCTCTGTTTTATATATATATATAGATAGAACAAAATATCTTTGTCTTATGTCCGAGACACATCTAATTTTACTTCTAAATTCTCAGAACGAAGAAACGACTTTCAGGATTATTTTTTAGTCACCATGGATATCTCATCTTTTTATACTAACATAGATCACGATGAAAGGCTTGAGACATGCAAGAAAGCATTTGAGAAAAAGAAAAACAAAACTATCCCCTCAAACTTTCTCTGTAAACTGACACGGTTCATCTTGGAAAGCAACACAAAGAAGTCTGAACAAAATTTTTACCACCAAACAAATAGATGTACAATGGGAACACCAATGGCCGTTAACTTTGCGAATGTTTTCATAACAAACTTTGAAGGAAAACTATTTGAAACTTTCAAATCATAGCACGGCCATGAACCAATTCTTTGTCTGCTATTTATTGATTATATTTTCTTCATCTCAGAAGGTACACAGGAAAACTTGCTGAAATTTTCACAATTTTGGGATACTTTAAAAAAAAGAACAAATAATTTTCGATCAAATATAAATTGTAGATCCAGATTCTAGCGTTGAATTTTTAGACACTAGAATAAAGATCTTAAGGAGTCTTCTGATGACTAAGCTATATTGTAAGCCTAGCTCATCAGATATTTTTCTTCGATGCGTTGTGACCATCCTTAACACACAATAAAATCAAACCGGAGGTTTCAATTTTGCGCACAAGACAAATTTGCACGAATATAAAAGATTATTGGAAGCATGCTAACGATTTCATTCGCTATTACGTCAAGAGCGATTATCACGAGTTACAACTGAAGCAAATTGCCAATGAAATAGCTAAAAATGAAGATTGCCATAATTTTTACGCTAGATGAAAACACCGACAAACACAATCAAAATTCTGACCGAATTCCATTCGTCATAATCTGGCACGGACATTTTGATGGAATTTCGAAAGTACTAGGGGTTCATGATTGCTAGTATCTCGTGACTGTAGTTATTGATGATTGGTAAACTATTTACATTATTCGGACTATTGTCCTCATCTTTGTCGCCATATTTATTACAACGTTTTAGCCGTTGTACGCTCCGGACTTTCTAATTTAATCACGTGGTAGGCTCCTGGAAATTAAGAGGGAAAACTTGACTTGGTCACGCATTGGAAAAAGATTTGTACGTGGGTGGATTGCAACACCCACTGGAAAAAGACTTGCGTCTTTATTGACCAATTAAAAGTTGAGATTTCCTGAAAATATAGTTGGATTGTCGAACTGAACCCTTTATTTCGCTCACTGGGGTAGACTGTTCTAGTTCCACGTGTCATGTCTAATTGATGTCAGTTATCAGTTATCTCCTGTTAATTCCCCTCTGGAAGTTCCCCACTGCCTTAACAGGGTATTGAACTCACACTCTTTGGGTCCTGTCACTGGATCTAACCAACGCCTTTATCCACCCCAGTGAGCAAAGTAAAGGGTTCAGTTCGACATTCCAACCACCTGAAGAAGGCCGGAGCGTACAACGGCCGAAACGTTGTAATAAATGTGGCGACAAAGATGAGAACAATAATACGAATAATGTAAATAGTGTACATAATACCTCACCTCAGAAATATAGACAGATACTGAAGGGCAAAACGTTGTGATAAATATGGCAACAAAGATGAGGACAATAGTCCGAATAATGTAAATAGTGTACATAATACCTCATCTCAGAAATATAGACAGATACTGAAGGGCTGAAACGTTGTGATGAATATGGCAACAAAGATGAGGACAATAGTCAGAATAATGTAAATAGGGTACATAATAGCCCATTTCAGAAATATAGACAGATACTGATGGTTGGTAACCTTCTCCCTAAAACTTGATCTTTCAGTGCTAAAACGCATAGTGAAGTACGGTAATTGCGGTCACTGAATAGAGAAAAATCTACGCATGCTATTATTATTATTATTGAGTGAGAGAGAAGAGCATTAATAAAGTGACGCTGCTGTACATAAATACAAATCCCTATCATGATACCCAATCTGAAAATGATATATCAGGCACACGCATCAAAAACAAATGCGCACAATATGGTAACAGGTTTAGAGAAAAGCATGTAGACTCAGTTATAAATGCTTTTAGGTTGGGTAACCCAGTCCGCTCTGACGGATGTTCCCAAATATCTAGTGACTCCTCTAGTGGCAACCATCGGCAGGTCCGTCAATTGAGAGGAACAGGTCACGAGAGGAACATGCCAGCAGTCTTACAGCGGGCCACCAGCGGTAAAGTCTAGTGGCATGCCACCCAGTGGTAGATTGGTGGCTTGCGTGTATGGTACTCTCACTCATGTGCAGTTCACAAATCCTGTGGCTTCTGCTCTAATCATTTTTTCTGATTCAAATAAGAAATAAGTTTTTTCCCCATCTAACATTTGATTGAAACGAAGACTCTTAGAATTGATAAAAAGAGTTTTATAGCTGATATATTTCGGCAGAGTTCATATTTCCCTCCTTAAATGACAAAATTAGAAATTGCTTACAGACTGAAAATATCTCAATATCGAAAAGCAAAATACGATTTTTTTTCCTCAGTTTTCCATGTTTTCGTTTTGTTTCAGGAAACTCGAAATGTTTCTTGATAAGCAATAAAGACACATTTAAATTTCAATAATGACATCAGAGGACGATTTGAGATGATCTCAATATAAAAACTGTAGCGGAATGATTGTTTCATTTTGTTTATCAATAAATACACATTGTAAACACACATGTATGTACAGATATATAATTATTTACTAAGTTTAGTCTACTACAATGCTATAGTTTGGGGGAAAGTGAGTGAAGATGGAATCCACTACACGTTTATGAAACAAACTTACTCGGTACGCTCATTTACAAAGAAAGCGTGGGGATAAAAAAACAGTGTAATGCATGGATAATTTTACCAATTTTCTTAAAAATGAATGAATTATCTAAGATGTGTGCTAAAACTAGGATTTATTTTGAAACAAGATATTTAAGTTATCTTTATCAAACAGAAACTAAAATGCGAGCTGCGCCTTTTGAGTCTCACATTTTCGACTGACATGAAATGGAATGATTATATTAAATCAGTTTGATGCTAGGAATGTCTTACTAGACAATTTTATTGCCAGAATATATCTTGCGCCTTTATAAGCCTGTCATCGTGCATCGAATATTGCTGTCATATGTCTTATGCTTCTTCTATATATCTAGATATTCTTATAAAATCCGAAGAAGAATCAGCAACGTTATCTGACCTGACCTGTAATCTCGGCTTCAGTCAACTTCCTACCATAGCTTCCCTTTGCCTTTTCTATAAATATGTCCACGGTAATTTTTCTGACGAGCTTTGCTCTTTCGTACCTCGGCTTCACAAAGTTAAGCGCAGTACTAGATTGGCAGATAGGTCTCATAATTTCACTGTTGAAATTTCTAGTTGTAACTATAGGTTCTATGCTAAGAATTACTTCTCCCGCACTATCAATAGGCGTAGGTAGGCTTTCCTACCACCCGGTCAACACTCCTCCCCCTTCTCTTGGACATGAGTAGAGGCTTACGCCTTGTTTCTTGTTTAGGAAGGGGTTCCCGGTACTCTCTCTCTCACTGGCCTCTGTATCTCCAGTTGCCTTGATCTATCCACTACCCTTCTCCTCGTCCTTTCTTCTATCAGTCCTATCTGATCTTGCTCCAAATTGTATGTAACCCCTTGCGTCCTAGTGGCTTTCCGCCTTGCTTGGGGTGAAACGCTTAAAAAATATATATATATCTTCTGGCTTATTGCTTTACTGCCAACTACAATCTTCAAAATTTAAATGCAGTGTCAATCGTCATCTTCTGCCTTCTATAATCCAGTTTTTTATTGTCCGTTCTGTTTGTTTCACTCTCATTAACGTCTTGCATCTTAGTGGCTTTATTGCCTTGTTTGAAGTGAAACGATTAAAAAGGTAAATCCTGACATTTCCAAATAAAAGAAAACATTTCCAAAATCAACAGGGTTCACAGGGTCTTCTTGCATAAAACTTACTTTTAATTAATTTTATTTTAATACTAAACGAGGTACCGGGTGTACATGGCTGTAATTGTATAACCGCAGCCAACTGTATACCCGCACCTTCTGTCTAGAAATATTTACCTGCGTTTCCGCTTGCACGCGTCATCCGTTGGTATACTAATCTACTTCCCCTCTTCTTTTTTACGGTATCTCCTTCGCAAGTCTTTGATTGTTCTTAATAAAGGAATTCCATCGATAAAACCTTCTTGTGTGGTCGTTGCTCGGGCTTAAATTGTTTCAATGTTTTAGATATTCAGTAAATTTCCTACGACCGTGTTCACAAATCTAATAATCAAGCAAAAACAGTGATGAAGCGTCAGAGCTTGTTTCAACTGCAAACGCATGGACGCCCTCCTCCTTCATCGTAAGTTTATTGTAAAGCTGGGATTAATAAGAGCTTGTTCGGGAATTTTTCCATTTTAACGCATCAATAATCCTTCTCAAACAATCTTTGCACCAAAGGTTGTTCGAATGCCAATTTAGGATGTAATATGAAGAATCTATTGGCTAAATGGGAAAAGCCGATTTTAGACATAGTTTGTCGCAGATTTCGCCCACTTAACTGAAATAAGCTAAACTAAACATTCACGCAAGATAATTTGTGTGCCATATGCATTTTACATGGCAAATTTGGAAAGCACAGGATGAAAAACCAAGGAGTTATGACTGAAGAAGTGACTTTTTGAACAGTTTTTTTGTTTTTTCGTTATACGCGGGGAAGCGAGCAAGACTAAATCCCAATCTTATTTCTTGCATGATGGCAAATATTTTGCGACATCTTTGAAGAAAATCTGATGAAAAATTGATAAAATCTGATTAAAATTGGTCTTAATTTGCAACAGGTGTGTAAAATTTAATCGAAATCGGTCGAGAAATGTTGATGTGCATAAAGAGCATACACATACAGACAGACAAACACACACACACACACATAGAAATCTTCTGTTTTATAGATATAGATGTACGCCAATCAAAAAAATGTATTAAAAAAATATAAAAAAATTTTATAAAAAAAAAAAAATGTATTTCCTATTCTAAGCGATAAACGGAATAAATTAAAGACATCACAAGTAGCGATAACATTTGTACAATAAATAATTAATATTTTTTTAACAAAATAAAATAGTTAGAATTATGATCGTTGATACAACGGCTGCATTTAAAGCAGCTTATTTAATCAAAGATATTTAATCCTCTTTTTTTTTAAACAATAAAAACTGAGCTGAAATGAATCATTTTCTCTTGAAGATGCACAGAAAACTGATTTTAATGAAGGCAGCCAAGTTAAATAGAAAATAAAAAAAAACTGTTTCTGGACATGGATTGAATTTATTTAATGTGTTCATTTTTTTAAGAACTTCCTTAAGACTAATTTATTAATTAATTATATATCGAATTTATTAATTAATCACAGTATCGAATTTATTAATTAATCACAGTATCGATTTTATCAATTAATCACATTATCGAAGTTATTAATTATCACACTATCGAATTTATTAATTCATCACAGTATCGATTTTATCAATTAATCACATTATTGAAGTTATTAATTAATCACAGTATCGATTTTATTAATTAATCACATTATAGAAGTTATTAATTAATCACAGTATTGAATTTATTAATTAATCACATTATCGATTTTATCAATTAATCACATTATCGAAGTTATTAATTAATCACAGTATCGAATTTATTAATTAATCACATTATCGATTTTATCAATTAATCACATTATCGAAGTTATTAATTAATCACAGTATCGAATTTATTAATTAATCACATTTACAAAAATGACGCAAGCTTTCACCTTATATGTTTAACCAGCGATCAAGTCACACTTTTTCTGATTTCAAAGTGTTTGTTTGTGAACCTCATAACAGACAATGAATCAGTTTTTTTTTTATTTTTATAATTTATTCACCATAATTTGTTTTTCTTTTGGTCAGCTGTTGCAAATTTTGACTTTTTTTTATGTGGCGTATTAAGGTCAACGTAAATAGTAAACGTTTTAAGATGCAAACGATGTTGCAAAAGAGTCGGAAAGAAAAGAAAAAAAAAGTTGCATATGTGATTGACTTACTTGCAAGATGAGAGAATAATAAATGTTAAAAATGAAAGTAAAAAAAAAAAGAAAGAAAGAACATAAAACAAAGAGAACATAATTGGAAAAGGAAAAAAAAAACAGTAAAAGTCCAAATTAAATTTCGCAAATACTTTTCTATGGCTCTATAACAATCGCAAGGCTTCTCTTTCCTTCAACTCTAACCTCTGAAAACCAACGCTCGATGACAAAGATCAAACAGTTTAATTTGTAAGTTTTTTTTTTTCAATCTCTTCACGCCCCTCACCCTCATTCGTCGGAGACATTGGCAATGGGTGATGTGGGAAGGGTATGCATCCAGTGGAAGTCTGGGTGCCACTGTTAAGGGCTCATTAGTAAAACTGGCCACAGCTTTCATTTGCTTCGTCTCCTCACTTGGCAGAAACGGCTGTCGTCTGCAGATTTCAATTCTACTTTTCTTCTTTCTCGTCGGATTTTTCAGCTTCAGTCACCAAATTTTATTAGATTTTATGCGTCTTAAGTATTTTTTAACTTGACCCAATGACAGAAGAGTAACTACACTAGAAAGAGTTTAACATTTTTCGATGAAAGAAAAGTCGTAATAGCACAAACAGTGTCCAATACCACCTTGATCATTTTTTTTTTAAATCAGAGAATCGTTGCATGCTGGTCGGTGTATTTGATTGGCTAAAGAATTGTAAACAGCTCCACTGGGCCACAACCAATGAAAATGCATCATTGCACCTGCTGATTGTAACTGTTTTAGATTGATTCTCACCCAGTGCAAAGACAGCTTCAATTTTTTTTTTTTCTAAAGTTAAAAAGGTAAAAATTGCTGGTTCAGTTTTGTGAGACTTAGCGTAATTGGGAGTTTCTAACTGAAGTGTCGGGTGTGGGTGCAACGGTTTTAGGCATGTCTAGGGCGGGGTACCTCGATGAAACTGATTATTCTATATCCATCCCACTTATATACTTTCTTTTTTTTTTGCGCACCCCCCCCCACACACACACAGACACATACATATATATATACATACAGAGAAACAAAGAAAATAGGGAGGAGGCCAAAGGAGAAGATTTAACTACCATTTCTGCAATTAAATGATCCTAAAGAAAGATTTTAAAATATTGTCCCAGACAAAATGATTTCGTAAATATGCACGTATATTAACCGGAGGAAGATCGTGTAGCGGAAACATTCAAGTGGGTAGAAGCCACCGTTACTTGATTCAATTTTCAATTGCAAATTTGTACTGCGATCTTGGTAACGATTCTGGATAAAGGTAAAAACAGAGAACTAGTGAGATTCTGTGATAGGAAGAGAGATATGATTAAAAGTTTTGAAATACATAATAGAGTATATTTTAACAGTATGTATACGTATGTATGTGTTTGTATTTATAAATAAGTACACCCTTTTCAAATTAATTGCAACAACTACTTTAGTTTTCTTTCTTTTAATATACAGTCAGTTTTAGACCCACTGGAATGACAGGGTGTAATCGATTTTTATTTCTCCACAGATGACGTCATTTGCAGTGGTGTGTAGTAATATGAATCTATTTTCGGGGTGGATGATGAAATTTATTTGGCCTTGAAAAATATTGCGTCATCCATGATTGCATCAGATTTTCATCACGCCCAGACACTATTGTCCCGACTGTCAATTAGTTGTCCTACGGCCATTGTCTGCGATGGACATTACTGCAAGGAAGATTGTAACGCTGGACGAACACATTGGCAAGCCCTACCAGTGAGTAAATCAAAGTACTATCGACCAGTGAGTAAATCAAAGTACTACTCTCCTGATTTAAATCCAATCGATAATCTGTGGTCAATCTGCAAGGAATGACTTCGTGGAATGGACATGCCAAATACTAACATGTGCACTGGGTCATGTTTCATTGGAAAAATACGAAAAACAGTAAATAATAACGGAATTATTCTTTTTTGTTTTTCAATTAATTTGCACAAGGGTGTATATGCCGACTATACATACTTTTAAAAGTTTAATTTTATTTTAGGTCATATGTATGCTTGTATGGTCGAGTGTTTAGAATGTCGTTTTCCGACCGTTAGAGCCGGGTTCGAATATCACCTTGGGAGATTTGTCGGGAAGGTGACGTTTGGATGTCATCAGCCTGGGGAGCTGATCACAGCGTGAGGCACCATTGGAAAGTTTCTGAAAACCATACCAACCCTTGTGAATGAAATTGGGTAGACGGAACTGTTCGAAGGCCGTCGATAGTTGTGCTAGCAGGAAGTCACAAGTCATCATGGCCGAGGGTTTGAGCGTACGGAGCTTGTTAAAAACTCTTGATCATGCCAAAGGATGAGCTCACTATCAGAAACTATAAGATCCATTCAGCATATAAACCACAGTGTGTACTCGGAAACTAATAGCTGGCCATTATGTATGTATGTATGTATATATGTATGTATATTATGTATGTATATTATGTATGTATATATGTATATAGAAAAAAAATCAGTCACCTTTCTAAGCAAAGAAATAACCATAAGACTTTAATCCAATTAGTAAAGGAATTCCTAAAGTCCAATTTAGTTATTTTTGCGGTTTAAAATTCCTGCAGTTCCCTAGCAGAAAATACTTTTTCATTCTGACTCAGCGAATCGCCTTCTCGGTTTTTCTGACAAAAAGCATTTTTCTTTCATCTCGAGGGTGAATTATACTAAGGAAATAGAAAATCATATCTAAACATTTCTTTTTACCAATCCCTTTCTTCTCTTTATCTCTCTCTCTTTTCTTCCTCCTCTCTCTTAGAGTTTTATTTTCTCTCTCCTTTTTATCTTCCTTCTTTTTACCCCGCCGCTTTGCTTTGCGTTCATTCTCACTTTTTTTTCCTCGATCCCATTTTTTTTATCATATTTATCTTTTTAATTTTCTCTTTCTTCCTTTGTTTCATTTTTGTTGTTGCTATTATCCTTGCCTTCATTCTTCAAGCATCTTCTATCCTCCCGCCTATTCCTATCAACTAAACTTCTTTTTCTCCTTCTCCTCTTTTTCTCCTTCTCCTCTTTTTCTCTTCCGTTTGTACAATTTTCTCCTTTCCTATTTTCACCTAATGAATCTAATCGCATTGGCCTTCTTCGTGATGTCAGTTCACCCAACAAAGGAACCCTTGCACCCTTAGAGGAGCTGAGATCTGATATCTGGAAAAGAAGTAGATGAAGAATTGTGTGATCATTTTAACTGAAAAATTCCGCCAATTCAAAGGCAGACAGCTGACCTCTTCGTCTCATTCCAAATTATTTTAAGCTCCTCCTTTAAAAGATAAAATGTCTTTCAAAAGATACAAAATACCATTCAAGGCAGTCAAAGAGATTACGAATGCATAGTTTTTAAAACGTCGAATAACTTGTGGAAAATCGAGTCGACTTTCCATTCTGTTCAAACAATTTCTCAAAGATCCAACTTTTTTGGCGTTCCTCTTTTTTTCTGCTTCTTCTGTTTTAAGGAAATGGCTTCTCAAAAGCTTTGAGAAGCCATTTTTGCTTTGGTTTTGAGAAGCCATGTTGTTGCTTGATTTGCTTTTTATAATATAGTTTCCCGGTATTTATAACATGTTAGTAATGCACTGATTGACCGGAAGAAGAGGACTTTTTCAGCTTGAGGAAAGTCAGTGTTGGAAGTAGGGGAGAAGAATCACCTCTGTAGAAAGTCAAACTTTTGTCGTTTGGCAAAATTACTTTTTTATCAGTCCAATCGTAAAGATTTGAACACTGAATGATGAGCCAATGACGCTCCGAATTGTACTATGTTTGATCATCTTAAATACACTCTTGTGCAAATTAATTGAAACAAGCGTTTTAGTTTCCTTTCTTTCAACATACAGTCAGTTTTAGACCCACTGGAGTGACAGAGTGTAATCGATTTCTATTTGTTCCTCAAATTAGGTCATTTGCAATGGTGTGCGGCAATATGAATCTATTTTCGGGGTGTGTAATGAAATTTGTTTGGCCTTGAAAAATATTGCGTTATCCATGAATGCATCAGATTTTTATTATTTATTGTCTCGACTGTCGATTAATTGTCCTACGGCCATTGTCCTCGATGGACGTTACACCAAGGAAGCGTATACAAATTGTAACGCTGCACAAACACACTGGCAAGTCTTACCAGTGAGCAAATCAATGTACTATAGACTTACGGGGAAACACTCCTGATTTAAATCCAATCGATAATCTGTGATCAATCTGCAAGGAATGACTTCATGGGATGTGCATATGAAGTACTAATATGTGAACTGGTTCATGTTTCATCGGAAAAATACGAAAAATGTAAATAACAACGGAATTAATCGTTTTGTTTCAATTAATTTGTACAAGGTTTGACATACACTGCTGGCCCTAATCTTAAGGCTAATGAAAATAAAAAAAAAATATGCCTATTGCGTTGTTAGAACCTTACCTCATATTTGAGAAGAGCTTCGAGAAATGAAAATGAGAAAAGAATAACTCAAAATTAAAAACTTTTTTTTAGCATTTAATAAACAAAATTGGGATAATGGGTAATTAGAATAAATACAAGCTGGTCTAAAGTTTAAGACTATATTTAAATGAAGCTATAATTGAATACGTAACAAAATTTAATCATTTATTTTCAAGATTTAGCACAGTTAGTATCTCCCACTGATAAATCCTGCGTTACATTTGGTTAAAACATGACCCATATTAAAGGTTAACAAAGTTTGGGCGTAGCAGAATTGTCGAGCTGCAAAATAAACGTCTCTTTCAACGTACAATCGCTGGTGAGATTGGATGCAGTAAAACTGCTGTTGCAAATTTCTTTAAACAAAAAAAAAACTTAAGGGATACGGAAGGAGAATTTCAAGTGGTCGACCCAAGAAAATTTAGTCGGAGTTGAACAGGAGGATTCGACGTATTGTCCGGTAAGTCACCAGCCGATCATCGAACCAGATTGAGGCCCTTACGAACGCAAAATGAAACACCATACCAATAAGACGTCGTCTCCGAGAGAAAGGCTTTAAAAACCGCAAACGTCTTCAAAGATCACGCTGCCTTCCACACGACAAAACAGCTCGGTTTGAACTTTGCTGGAAAGCACTAAACATGGGACATAAAATTTAAAGTGATGAGAAAGAATTTAATTTGGATCGTCCAGATAGCTTCCAACATTACTAGCATTATAAAGAAACATTTTCTACACGACACAGTGCAGGAGGTTCGATCAAGGAACAATAGAGGTTCAGATTATACAGTGGTGTCAAACCGCGGCTGGTTACATTGGCATATTGGAGAGAGCCCCTTAATGACTGAGGGCTCTCTCTTGTGTGAAGATGACTAGATCTTTCAGCGGGACAACACTGCAATCCATAATGGCCGCAAGATGTTTTCATGGCGAATAACGTGATTCTCTGGACCATCCAGGGTGTTCGCCCGACTTGAACCCCATTTAAAATATTTGGGGGAATGACAAGGGTAGTCTATAGAAATGTACGTCAATTCCAAACAGTCTTTGTGACGCCATCTTTACCTTAAGATTCCAGCCAGCCTTCAGCAGACGCCTATATCGACCATGCCAAAGCAAATTTTTGAAGTTATTTACAGTGACGACCGTACAAATCACGACTGAGACATCTTGTTGGATATTTCCTACTCTGTTTAGGACTTCTTTTAGGTATGGTCTTAAACTATTGACCAGCTCGGATTTAGCCTAATTTCTCACTATTCAAATTTTTCCTATCAAATACTAAAAAATGCTTTTTAACTTTTCCTTTTCTTATTTTCATTTTTTGAAACTTAACTCATATAAGTTAAGTCTAAAAACGCAAAAAGTATATTTGTTTCTTTATTGTCATTGGCCTTAAGATTTTGGCCTGCAGTTTTTGTAACTACTTCACGACAAGCCCGCCCGGATATGTTGCTTTTATATTCTCTTTTGAAGCTTATCTGGCATTCTTTATTAACTTAACAATAATCAAATGGTTCGTAATATCTACTATCGAATATTTTTGCTAAATTTACACAGACTTCTCGATTTATCCTCTCGTTTCAGAAAACTCATTCTCATGCCGCACGATCGAAATCGATATTCTAATCAGGTTTCATGAAAACCTCTGATAAATTTTAAATTCACGAATCCACCAGGATGTCTCAGGAAAGCTTAGTCTACCCTGTTATTTAATTCAGAGATGGAGAGAAAAGTGATTTTTGTTTTTTATTTTTTGCTGCAATTTTCGTGAAGATTAGATCGCAATTTGAACTCTGCTAACGTTTCCATTTTTCCTGCCTATAACCGTTACGACATAATTGACCCCGGGAGATTCTGCAATCCCCAGAATCAAAACTAAGGTAAGCGGTTGTATACGAAGCCATCAAGTGAAACAGATATATTGATGCTTATTACGTTTAGCTTCGTCTACACAATATTGGTGTACCCAATGCTCACTGTGAATTGTTATGCAAAAGGAACATACAAACTATTGTTCTATAATACTGTCAAAAGCTAAATGCGGTATTAAGAGAGATGGAGAACTACATGATGAAATATTTATTCAAAATTTACTTCCGAGAAAAACAATATCTAATGTTTTGAGCGGAATCGAATAATATAATCTATTGATAACATCTTGAAAATAATTCTTCCAGGAAAACAAAAGACACAAATCATTAAATAATTTTAAGTTTTTAATTTCGGACTAATCCTTTCATCTTTGGATTTTGATCACCTTTTTCCAGCCGATGGTTTCTTCAGGCTTCCTCAGTTGTCTGGTTCATTTATTAAATGAAAACTGGATATTACTTAGATATAGCATTGACACAAGAAAGGAAGGAGAGCCCATCGAATCAATCTAGAAACGAGGATACTTGTTTAAATAAGAATAAGTATATTTCCCTTTAGAACTTCAAACAACATTTGAAGCGTTAGAGAAAAATAATAGCTAATTAAGCAAAGACTATATTATGGAACGTATATGAATTGGAGCCCAATTGTCCCACGAATTCTGAGATTAAAAAGACCCAACTCTGATATTTACTCGTTCCCCCCACTAGAACAAGATGTGACACAAGGCTAGTTATTTTCCCAGCGTAGCTTAGATGTGACACAAGGTCGAAAGTATGGGGCATCTAGTGAGGATCGAACTCACTTTTCAGTTGTAACTGATCTAGCGAAACAAGCTTGCTAACCATTACACCACGCCGAAGTGCCCAAAGAAAGTCCCAGCTCTACTTTTTTGTAATTTACTCGCTAAAACCTCAATTTCTGTATTATATATTATCTACTTCTAGGCAATATCACTCTTCAGGTTTATCTAATTTGCATATTGATTTTTAAAAAGTGTATTTCATTAATTAACTGTCCTTCATTACTGTTCTTTTATTCGAGGATTGTTTTGATTTTCCTATCAAAAATAGTTCTATTTAGGAATTTTGTTTTATATAGTGCAGAATAGTGAAATTTGCATTTTACTTGACCTTCAACAAGTTTGTAAAACTTTCCTTAACTATAACAAGCCAGTTTATGAATGAAATGTTCATTCAAAATTTTTGTTTAAAAGATTTCTAGTGGAATATATCTTACTTTGCGAATCGATAGCGAGCGGGCGAAGCCTGCTAGTTTGATATAAAAATACACTCATGTGAAGAAATACCACATTCCGACGATATTTTTGAGGTACAAACTACTTTTTAACATTTTTTTTTTGCCATGTCCTTTCAGGATGTAGGCGATCATGGCTCTCCACCCCTCCCTCTATCCCTTGCCGCTCTTAACAAGTTCCTTCTCTCTGTCATCTCCCCCAGACCACGTCCTGTCATCCGCTAGGTATGTCATGCGTTGTTTTCGTTTGTTTCTCTTTCCCTCTATTCGACCCGTGAGTATCAAATTCCCTAGGCCCTCCTTCCTCATTATGTATCCCAGAAACTTCAGCTGCCTCTTCCTGATATTAAGTATAAGCCTCCTTCTTGTTTGCATCCTCTCTAAGACTTAACCATTGCTCACACGCTCGGTCTATGATATTCTTAGCATCCTTCTGTAGGACCACATCTCCGTTGCCACGAGTCTCTTCTTCATCTTTGAGAAAATCGTACAACATTCGCTGACGTAAAGAAGGACAGATGTCACGTAACAGATAAGCATTCTTTTCTTTGTTACCAAAAAGATCCTCCTGTCTTGCAATACTCTGCCCAGTTTTTGGAATGCGTCCTTGGCCATCCCAATACGTCTACGGATCTCAGTTGCCTCATGTCTCTTCTTCATCTTTGAGGAGATCGTTCAACATTCGCTGCCGTAAAGGAGGACAGATATCATGTAGCAGCTCAGTACTCTTTTCTTTGTTACCAACGAAATCCTCCTGTTTCGTAATACTCTGCCCAGCTTTTGGAATGTCCTTTGCCATCCCAATACGTCGACGGATCTCAGTGTCGCACTTAGCATCCTCTGTCAAAACACTTATTAGATATTTAAACTTCCGCGTCTGCTTGATTCTAGTGTCCACGACCTTCAAATCGCATTTCGGGTTCATCCTTTTACTGATGACCATGCATTCTGTCTTCTTGTAGTTTATACTTAGTCCCTTCTTCTCACTCTCCGTCGCTACCTCCTGTAGAAAATTTTGTAATTTCTTTTCCGTGTCTGCTATCAGTACTGTGTCATCTGCGTATCTTGTGTTGTCAAGATTGTGGCCGCCAATGCTAAATCCCGGTAGGGTTTCCAATTCTCTCAGAATTGCCTCGCTGTATAAGTTGAACAGGTCCGGTGAGAAGACACATGGCAAGGACAAGTTGGTTAGCTAAATTTCGAATATTTCGTAAAAAGCGCCATATTTCTCTGATATAAACCGATAGCATTTGGCAGGAAAACTTTTGGAATAAAACTTCGATACAGATTTCAGTGAGAAATAGTTTCCGACATAACATTGATTCATAGTCAAGAAATTATCTTACTATTCATAAGTATGATTATAAAAATAGTGACAGGAATATATTGTTTGCTATTTAAAAATTACAAAATAACGAATACATATAAAGTATGCTTGCATATAAATAGATAAATAGATAGGCAATAGTATATTCGTCTCTTGCATCATTTTAATAAATAAAAACTATAGAAAGTTATAAATTGAGGGAAATGAAACTGTAAACACTACATTCGCGAATACAGTGAAAGAACGAAAGCTTTAGTTGTTATTAAAAGGCCAATAAAAAAACTTTTGCAGGTGTTATAAAATATGAAAAAACTGGGTAGCTGTCTGGACAGCCCACCCATTTCCGGATAGCCCACCTCCATCTAAACAGATTTCCAGAGTGCAGTGGAGGCAAGAATGAGTAGTGGAGATGCTGAAGGAGGCGTTGCCGCCACCATGCATTCAATACAGGAAATGACGTCATTATGATGTCATACCCAGGTGTGGATACTGAAGGTGAAATTTACATTCACTTTTTTCCTTTCTTTTTATTTCTTCATTTTTCTTTTTAACTTCACATATGACGTGACGTCGTGTGTTTGCGCTTATGCTCCTGTGTGTTCATGTATAAGGATATGTGTGTTTGAATGCGTAAGAATGTGGGAAGGGTTGTCTGAGGAACGGATCCCCAGTCACTAAACAAAAGATATTGATAGACTACTTCCGAATCTGAAGGTCGTGGAACTCGTATATGGGTTTTATATATATATATATATATATATATATATATATATATATATATATATATATCATTATATATATATATATATATATATATCATTAGGAACCTTCAGAAGGACAGATGTCACGTAACAGCTCAGCATTCAAGGAGGCCATCTACATTAAAACATTGGAGGCCATCTACATTAAAACAAAGCAACCTACACTCAACAAAATTACATGTCAAACTAGTCACAACACATTATATTGCATGTAGACATATGGTTCTGTTGTTAATATTTCGGCCTCTCGCGTGGTATGACGTCATAGAACCGCATCTTGAACTTACGACTTGCGTCTGCTATTCTGCCACCGTTATCGTCGTATAGCAATCTTTTATATCAACATAACAAAATATCATCTTCGATGCTGAATATCTTTGTTTAAATGTCCGTATAACCACTCTGAAGATGGCTCATGTGATCTGAAAGCTTAGATCAAGAATCAACTTACTAAAAAAATATCCAAATATTGTACAATTTTTGTGTTTATTTTCACCCGAAATTAAAGCAAACATTTGAACATTAGAACGGCTCATGATCAGACATAATAGATATTCATTGTCTGTTGTATTTAACAATATATATATATATATATATAAGTATTGGATTAGTGTATACGAAATAAATTCCAATAACCAAAAAATACTATTCTTAAAAGAGTGCTCAATACAAAGTAGACCAAATATAATTATTTATTCGAAAATTATAACATAAATCATACTTATTATAAAACCCAGGTTGTGTGTGTGTGTGTGTGTGTGTGTGTGTGTGTGTGTGTGTGTGTGTGTGTTGTGTGTGTGTGTGTTATATTGGATCGGACTTCCTACATTTTTCAACCGATTTCAACAAAACTTCACAGGACTACGTAAAATTAGCTTGCGGTAGTTCTAACAGCGCCAAAAATTGGAACAACACAATTGTTTTTGCACGAAATCAATTTGAAAACACGATTAAGAGGCATCATGAGAATGAAAGGGGACAACTCATATCGAGTTATACTTATTATAAAACCCAGGTTGTTTGTGTGTGTGTGTGTGTGAGTTCGTTTATATATAGGATCGGATTTCCTACATTTTTCAACCGATTTCAACAAAACTTCACTTTTTTTTTTGGCAGGTAGTGTTTCTTATTGCCTTGCACACTTTTTTTTTTATTTTTTACATTCAGAATGCTTTAAAAATTCCATTTACAAGACAATTGTTTATAATAAAATTCTATTCAATCGATAGACTCATAACGATTGAAAACAATGTTTTTTGTTTAAGTTTGGGTTTGACCAATTCGTAAAAAAAAAAAAAAAAAAAAACTGATTAAGACATGCATGTCCGTCAACCATAAACAATAATCTTTGTCAATTTTATTTTTCAGTCTTTATGATACTTGATCTATCTCTTACTGTTACATCCCCGGGCAACGCCGGGCTCTACTGCTAGTATGTTATAAAATTACTACAAAAATAGCCATTTTTCCCCTATCAAGCGATGTTTGATTGATTTGAACCTTTTAAAACCCTTTTATTATACATTCAACACCATCACTTGATAAGACACCAGAAGTGTTGAAACGAAATGGCTATTTTTGTAGTGATTTTATAACATATTTATGTTATAATTTTCGAATAAATAATTATATATATATATATATATATATATATATATATATATATATATATATATATATATATATATTCATGCGTATACATGAAGGGATGCGGTATTTATAAAAGAAGCGAATATGACGTAACTTCTCCACACATACAGAACATATGAAACTGCTATTTCCAACTTTAAATCAGCAAAACACTTGCTCTATTTGGGTCATTAAACTATAAACGAACTCTTTGCTCATTGTTTGCATCTGACAATTATTCCACGTTAGGTCATCCGCCGACGTTTTCACTGTTATCTCTGAATTTGCCTGTCAGGCTTTAGAAAAAAAAAAACGGCGGGTATCAAGCTGTGGCTTTAGATATTTCGATGGCGTTTGACAAGGTTTGGCATGCTGGCCTTCTCCACAAGATCAACCTTTATGTTGTCTCTGGTCGGATATTTGACTTAATCCAGTCGTTCTTAACAAATCGAATAATAAATGTCTTGTTCAGGATTTCACTTTAATCACACAGGTCTCTGTCCTAGGATCTACTATATTTTTTCTTATCTTCATCAACAATCTTTCCGGTGTCATCAGTTCTCAACTAGGTACTTATGCTGATGACATAACTATCTTCTCCGGTATTATGTCTGTCCGGTTGGTCCGACAAAGTGAAACAACCAGCTGCTATCGAAAACAGCCGACAATCAGTTGTTAACTGGGACAAGGAATTTTTAACGAAACTAGCTATCCTTTACCTATCATAGAGAACCATTTTTGCCCTCTATCAACATGGATGATGCTAACCTGTTTTGTGCCTTCTTTGTCTCCCGTTTTCTACTGACATGAAGTGGAGCGAGTATATTGAATTAATTGCTAGGTTTACTGCTAAGAAAGTTGATTCACTGTGTCGTAACAGACAATTTTTCTCATCGGAATCCATCTTGTACATTTATAAATCTACCATTCGTCCGTGCATTTGGCTGCCATGTCTGGTCTGGTACTCCGTCTTTATATCACGAGATTCTCGACAAAATCCAAAGACGGGTCTGTAATGTTATCGATCCTGACCCGGCATATCGACTTCAATCACTCTCCCACCGACGTGACGTGGCTTCTCTCTGTCTTTTCTATAAATATTTTCATGGCAGTTTTTCTAATGAGGTCGCCACCTTGTTACCAGGAACGTGTGAATTTAAGTGTACTACTAGACTGGCTATTAGTTTATCGTTTTACTGTTGAAATAACTAGATGAAACCTTAAATTCTATTCTAATAGTTTCTTTTCTCGTACTTCTCATCTGTGGACCTCTCTTCCGTTTCCTGCTTCACTGCCATCTACAATTTTCAAAAATTTAAATGCAACGTCAATCGCCATCCTGAACCTGTTCTTTTAGTGTTCTTTCTCGTCACCAAAGTATTTTCATTCTTTTCTACTCCCAGTAATCTCTTGTGTTTTAATGGCATTATCGCCTTGGTTCGGATGAAATATTTAATAAAAAAAAAGAAAGAAAAGCGTATCGTCGACATAAATCCACATTGAATTCACGAGATTTTTATTTATTTCTATGTTGTGCTTCGACAGTTTCAAACAATTCTACATCAAATGTCATCGGGATAGCTCTTATATCTGAAATGATTTCACGTTTTATAATTATCAAAATAATGGTTTTATTGTTGGTGCTTATCAAAATGGCGCTGATAGAAGTGGCAACGTTTGTAGCTTTATGCAACATAAGTGAAAGCAAGAAATTTTTTTTTCATAAAAGTCCGCCTTTGTGGGGTACCAAATAATAATTATTGAGCTTAGTCTTATCGAAAACGGGGTCAAAATTATGAGGCACTGAGGGGGGAACCAAACTTAAAGTGATTGTTCCGTGATGCTACTTGTGTTTTGAGAGGAATTTCGAAATGGCATCATGATATTTTCCACTGAGCAATTTTGGAAAAAAGACATAAAACACACAACAAAAATCACACATATTTTACATTGATAAAGCCCTTGGTAAGGTTTGGACTGTACTTGTGAGAACAATTTTTTTGTATTTCTTTAAGGTATGGGCGGCCATTAAGTCTATTGGAATCTTTTCCAGTCAATCCGAGTGTTCCAACTTTAACTGGAATTGTTGATGTCCTCATGTGCCACATTTTTGAGATTTCGATTTTAACTTCCTTGTATTTTGATAGTTTTTTGAAGATTTTCAAAGATACATTGCAGTCTGAACGGACTATCGTGTCAATAAGAAGGCAAATTTTGTCTTTAATCACGATGTCTGGCCGATTAGCTTTGATTGTTTCTGTCTGTGTGCATTGTAAAGTCCTATAGAATTGTTACAGGTCCTATCTCCGTAACCGGGCATGGATGTTGGTCATACGAATTTCTTGCAATTTCCTTTCCGTAAAAACTGCATATTTTCCAGTGTAGATATTGGTCCACATTGTCATGCTAGATTTTATATTCAGTAGATGACAATGTTTCTGGATATTTATCACAGAATCTGCATTTCGGGTTAACACAATTTTTCAGTAAGTGTGGTAATTTCTAGTTACCAAGCATTGGCCCTGTGCAGCAAGAATAAAACTTCCGGTTCCAGTTTTAACCCCGCACTATATAACCCCTGATGGGTACTGGGTTTGTCTACATCATCTTGTTTGGTATGAGCAGAGTTTTCACCGTTTCTGTATCTAGTCGGTTGTATTTGCCTTTGCTTTCTTTTTTAATTATTTTGCAGCTGCGGTCGGTGTATTATGCTATACTTGCATTACTTCATCCATTTGAAACTCTATTTTGAACTTATCGGTTTCCTTTATTACTGAATAAAGTTTCTTACTTTCATGTTCCTTGACACAGATCATCATCCTTTCTTCTGTAGTTTCCAGGTATCCTTGAAGGCCAATTGTTGTAGTTTTGTAAGACAGTTCTAGTTGAACTAATCCTCTGCCTCCTTCGGATCTGGGCACATATAGACGATCAACGTCAGCTTTTGGAGGATGTATGCGGTAGCAAGTGAGAAGCTTTCTCGCTTTAGCGTCCATTCGCTTAATGTCAGCTATACTCCAGTTAAGGATGTTAAAGCTGTATTGCACCACAGGGAAAGCCAAGGTGTTTATGCCTGATATTTTGTTGTTGAATTCGCATCAGTATTCTGTACCAGACGCACACACCTGCAGTACTCCTTTCTTACCTTCTCCTTCGTTTGAGTATGCTGTATGACATCTCATTCGCTAATTTCTAGGTACCTTTGTTACAAAATCTAAATCTATTGAGTGTGTTTCTGTAATTCTCCCTTTCTTGAATGCTACTTTTGCACATCTAGCTAATCCGAAATCCATATTTATGTCGTCACTGAAACATTTTGCAGTATTAAGGAAACTCTTCAACTCATTGTCATCTTTGGCAAAGAGTTTGAGATCATTCATGTAAAGTAGGTGATTGAATACTTTCTAGTTTAGTTTGTATCCATAGCTATTATTGTTTAGTTCATGAGTAAGGGTGGGGTATAAGGACAGACAGAACAGAAGGGATGACAGAAACTCTCCTTGAAAGATTCCTCGTCGGATATTCAGGTGGTTGGAGGTAGTAGTGCCCGTTGTGTGATTTAGGTATAATGTGGTTTTCCACATTCCCATGCTGTGTTTAAGGAAATTTACTATCACGGGGGAGCTTTGTATATTTCCAGAGTCTTAAAGATCCAAGAATGTGCACACTATCAAAGGCTTTGCTGTTCTAAGATTTTTACATCTTTTCCTGCAATTTTCAATGATCATTTTGTTTATCAGTAGTTGATCTTGGCAGCCATATGAACCTCTCCTGTATCCCTTTTGTTCCTGGGGAAGAATGTTGTTTGCTTCGAGAAAAGAGTAAGTACGGTTCGTCAGGACAGACGTAATCAATTTATATGTGGTGGACAGACATGTTATTGGTCTATAATTTTTTGGATCATCTGTTTCACTCGTTTTTGGCATGAAATATATAATCCATTCTGGGGCTTCATTGGGATTATTAATAAGCATTGATAGAGTTTGTGCAAGGGTTTTATGAATTGATAAGAGATGATAGAGCCAGAAATCGGGCACCTTGTCATTTCCTGGGGATTTCTATTTCGGGGATTTCTTTAGAGATTACCTAACGTTATTCGTGGTTATATTTTCCCACTCTTGTAGATGTTTATCCATTATTCATACTTCTTCACGTTGAATCCATTCTGCTTTAGGGATATATTCCTTTCGGTTGCTCCAAATATTCTCCCAAAATTTCTGCACTTTTTTCAATAAATGGTGGCTTTTTAACATGTTTAACTGATTTTCCAATTTCCCTGTCAAATTTCTTAAGATTCGTTTGGAAGATTTTATTTTGGCGATAGAACATACAACGTTTTTCTTATCGTCTTGGTCTCTGTGCTTTAAACTGCAGTTTCTGTTTTAACGTTTCCTTGATTGATAGAATTTTATTTAGTGATTTAATTTTATATTTCCACTTTATCTTCCTGCATTTGCGTGTTGCGACGTTTGGGTTTTTAGTGAGTTCATCGATTCAGTTTTGCCTTCCAAACTGGCTCTCTTTGTCTGTTGTTTGATCATTTCATTGTCTTGACTCCAAGCTTCCCAGTCGCTGCTGAAGCATTTCTGTATATTATATCGTTAACTTCTGTGATGTTTCCCAGTTGTTTTCCGTTAACAGTTTTTCCAGTGCAGCGTTGTATATTTGCTTATTACACTTTGTCAAATGAATTTTTGGCAGCTGGTCTTTTTCTAATATTTGTGTGAGAGTTACTCTGCTGAGTTCTTGGACGATGTGATTTTTCGCTTCGATGATTTCACCTCTGTGGTTTTCAAAGAATTCTACCCTAAAGTAGTTGGACACATCTTCAGTGTCATAGTCTGGATAATTGCAGATTATCTCACAGATAGATTCTTCGGTTTTATTTCCTGGGACATTATTATTTTGTATCTCATTTATATTATTTTTTACCTCATACTCTCTCATATTATTTATGCTCTCATCTCTTTATTCTTTGAGTGATGGGTTATTGTATTCTGTCTGATATCTACTTTTATCTTATCTACTTCTGCATTTGAGAGTCTTTTGTTTCGCACGATGTCCCTGTGGATATTGACAAGTGTGTTAGGGTTGAGATGAGGTCTGATTTCATTTCCTACCATAGTTCTTCATATTTGGTATGTCTAATCCGTGGTATTCCTTTATAGATTTTCGAGTGCAGTGAAAAACGATGTCATGACTTGTTGATACTCTTCATGATAGTGTGGAACCTTCCACGTCTGCCAGTCACCCTTGCGGGGAAAATGTACTCTTCCCCTGTAGTAAGTATCATACATACAAATCATGCGACAAGCATTCATTGATTAATCTACTCAAAACTAGCCCGCTGATTGGTCAGTTCCGACCAATCAAACCGCCTGCATGCGACAAATCTGTTTTCCCGCATTTTCGATCGGAGCACGAATAAGGTCCCTTGTGTTCTCTTTTTCGCCACTCTTGCGTCTCATTCTTGCTGCTAAAATGTAACCTTCCAGAGCGCCCGTCTTAACCATGCAGTCAGACGTTAAAGATCATTACAACACTCACGCAAGCACAGGCAGTCAGAATTTCATTCTGAAGAAATGCCAAACTAATCCACGCCAGTCAAAATCGTAACCAGCTACATTTTTGCCGCGCAAGCTTTCTCTGACTCAACACATGCAGCATTTCGCTCTACCAGGAACAATTTCTTACAATACTAAAAAGTGATAATAACTCACTATTAACAAGTATTCATAAACATTCAATCAAACATCAAAACAACTAATGGTACACAAATCATACCAGTTTTGGACAATAATTCAAACAAACACACACATACACACTATTAACTGAACTGCCACAAAATACATTTTTCTACATGAACATTCACTTAGTTTAATTTCACACACAAATCTTAATAACAGTTTCACACATATTAAAACTTGACAAATATTCTACATAATTCTATTCAACCATTCACACTTATTCAACAACCTTTGATTCATTTATGTATATTTTATTCTATATAAATCCATGTTTTTGCTATATCTTTAACTACGTTGTTTTAGCTCTGATTTATTTTGAATGATCTGTCTTCGATATTCATGTTTTTAAATTTGTTGTGGACGAATGTTTAAGAACACCAATATCATTGACCCGATCGATAAAATAACCTTCTGATACCTAAGACACATTCGCCAATCTGTAACAAGAGCATTTTGTTCGCTTTCTTTTTATTAGTTGATTTGTCATTGAATCACTTGGTCCAAGGTTGCAAATAGTCCTGGTTTGATAACCAAGTGTCTCTTCGTTGTTGGAAAAAGTGTGTTCAAGTGACAGATTTTTCGGCCCCAGACTGGTTCCTCTCTGAGGTATGCGGCCCCTGTTGACCCGGGTGACAGCCGATCCGACATGTGTATTTGTTTGTAGGCAATGAGATTTGTAATTTTTTGCGTTTTATCCTTGACCTTCAAGGGGTTATTTTATTCAAGATACCAGCTCTAGGACGATTGTCGACCAAGACTAAAAAGCTCGTCCTGCTCAAGAGATGAGAGGGGGGTGTATATATTCTGATGTCATGTTTCAAGAGTTCTTCTTATTATTATTATTACTATTATTATTTCCTCGGATTTCTGTTGTATACACATTTTGTTCCGGGTCCCAACCAGAAACCTAAGGTGTAAAAAAAAAACACAAAATCAAAAACAAAATGAAAAGATCGCACACATTTGTGTACTTTTTTTTAATGGTAGTCATTAATTTTGAAAATCTTGCAAAAATAAAAATAATTGTCAGATTTTAATGAAAATTTCAGAAACTATTCACAAATGATAGAAATTATTATAAATATGTTTATTTTTTTTTAAAGTCATGGTAAAAAATTTTTTATATATTTATTGCCCCCCCCCATCATTAATTTTATGTAAACTCATGAAATTCTAATGTGTACTGTTTTAGTTATTAATTAGTTAAAAGCACAAGGCTTTGAGGAAAGCAAATCACCCTTCGACCTTAAAATCAGCTCTGAATTGTAACATACAAAACTCAATAAAACAAAGATATTAATTTCAAAAGCTTTTAGTTGCTTTTACTTGTTTGTATGAATATGGATAATATTTTCTGAAAGCAAAAAACGTTTTCGATGAAAAATAAATTTTTACAACAATTACTTGTTATTTCTTAAATTATTTTTTTTTTACATTAAAGTTGTTAAATATTCTAAAATCAATCTGCATTGGTGGTAACATAAACATTTTGACGATAAAATTCTGCTTTAGTCAAGTTTAAGGCTGTTTTTATCATGCTATGCCTACTTAAAAATAACGAGGTAAATAAGTTGTTCACATAAAGCTAAACTGTCACTTGTGACTTTCCGTACTATAACTTTTCCTACCGTAAGATGAAATCACGCACATGTCACTTGTCAATCAACACCTCCGTTAAGCCCGTCTTACTATCGTTTGAAACTACATTTTTTTCAGCGCAGAAAGTAAGTAATGCTTGTTTCAAAATACATTAAATAAACTTTATAATTTCTAATTTTCTTAAATTAATTTAAAAAAAAAATCATAATTGATTTTTTAAACGAATGTTAAACGGAAACTTTCACTTTTGTAAACAAAAGTTAAAAAATGGCTGACGATCATTTTTTTGTCAGTTTTGGTGATCAAAAAATTACAAGTTTTTAACGAAAATTTTGGACGTGCTATAAATTATTAAAAAATGTAAAAAAAATAATCAAAAAATACTTTGATCTTTCCTCTTGATAATAACATAAACATTTAGACGATAAAAAATTATTTTCATCAAGTTTAAGGCCGTTATTATCCTGCTATGCTCATTTTCCAGCGATCTCATATCGGTACCTACTGAACCAAGAATGTTTTAGAAACAAGACTCACCAGCCAGAGGAGATCTGAGGTCTGGATGGAAAGTACCGGTCATTTAATAGTCCATAATGTTTAGGTGAACTGTATTTTTTGTTCTACTTATTCCAGTTTTTGCTACTAGAGCTCCATGTCACATAAGGTCACCTCTGATTGGTTGCGAAGAATCATCAAGACCACCTGATCAGTTCTCGGTATATTCAAAATATCTAGATACGTTCTGAATATTCTTTGGACATGGGCAGTCTTCTTAGTAATATATTCTCGGTCTTTCATGAATTGGACAAAAGAGAAGATTAAATTTCTCAGAAATTTTACGAAATCTAATGGCATAAATTTTCTTTGGTTTGTTTTGTAAAGAAGTATTTGAAGATATTTTCAGTGATCCATCGCTTCGTAGCATTCACGCCATTTTTATCGATAACAGTGTATTTTCCTCTTCTTCTCCTTCTTCTTCTTCTTCTTTTTATTATTATTATTATTATTATTATTATTATTATTAGTAACAGTCTAGAGAAATGGCGACATACGACAATAATAATTAAATATTTAACAAACATAGCAGCGTTAAAATAAAAAAGAACTAAATTGGAATTAAAATGTTGATTTTTAAGTGTTGGGGTATTTTTTCATTGTTACCTTATTTGAGTATTAAATTAGCACACTCCGCACTTCCCACTCACTCTTGTCTTTTCTTTGCATGTGCAGAGTATTTTTGATGAATAAAAAAAAACACCCTTTCCAACCGCCTCACTGATGTTTAGTGGCTGATAAATATGTCTAGCTTTCTTCCAATCCATAAGCATTACCATCAACCAGTAGACAACTTTTGGTGTTTGAATTTGGTTAATATATTCCACCTTTTTCTCTTTTGTTATTTGTTTTTTTTTTTTGTTTCTTTTTTGTTTCTTTTTTTCTTTATTTATTTATTTACTTATTTTTCTTTTTTTTACTTGGTTTCTTTTTTCTTTCCTTCTTCTTTCTTTTTCTTTCTTTCTTTTACTTTCTTTCTTTCTTCTTTTCCTTTCATTCTTTATTTCTTTTTCTTTATTCATTTATTTCTTTATTCTTCTTTCTTTTCTTTTTTTCATTCTATCTTTCTTTACTTCTTTATTTCTTTCTTTATTTCTTACTTTATTCTTCTTTCTTTATTTACTTATTTATTTACTAATTTTTCTTTCTTTCTTTCTTCTTTTTCTTTCTTTCATTCTATCTTTCTTTTTTCTTTATTCAATTATTTCTTTATTCTTCTTTCTTTTTATTTCTTTCTTTTTCTTTCTTTCTTTTTCTTTCTTTCTTTCTTTCTTCTTTTCCTTTCATTATTTATTTCTTTTTCTTTATTCATTTATGTCTTTATTCTTCTTTCTTTTCTTTTTTCATTCTATCTTTCTTTATTTATTTACTTATTTATTTACTTATTTATTTACTTTTTTCTTTTCTTTCTTTCTTTCTTTCTTCTTTTTCTTTCTTTTATTCTATCTTTCTTTTTTCTTTATTCAATTATTTCTTTATTCGTTCTTTATTTCTTTCTTTTTCTTTCTTTATTTCTTTCTTTATTTCTATATTTCTTTATTTATTCTTCTTTCTTTTCTATCTAATTATTTCTTTATTTATTTCTTCTTTCTTTTTTCTTTTTCTTTCTTTCTTTATTCTTATTTCTTTCCTTTTCTTTATTTAATTCTTTCTTTATTTTTTCTTCTTTCTTTTTTCTTTCTTTCTTTCTTTCTTTCTTTATTTATTTATTTATTCTTTTTTCTTTTTTTTTTCTTTAATTCTTTCTTTCCTTCTTTCTTTACAAATTTCTTTCTTTCTTTCTTTTATGAAGTTCATTTTCTTTCGATGCAGTTTTTTCCCACTCTTGCTGCTGCTGCTGCTGCAGTTTCCCTTCTTTTTATTTGTCATACCCGGACACTCGTTCATTTTCGAAATTAACTTTTTCTCTGTCTTTTTCTTCCCTTTTCCTTCATCATTCATTTTTGTTTTTATCTTCTTTTTTACTTTCTCTCTTTGTTTCCTTTATCCTCATTCTTTTTACTCTTTCTCTCTCTCTCTCTCTCTCTTTTTTTTTCTCTTCCTCTCTTTTTTTCTCTCCTCTCTTTACTAACCCCTTAATAAAAAGGACATATTTACAAATCTAATATAATGAAACTTATTTCTTTTTAGAATTGTATCCGGTTATTCACATGTTTTCAACAGACAACACACTGAGGAAGACTGCCAAAAAAATTTTATAGTTTATTAGAAAGGGTGTAACATTTCAATAAAATTCCAATCATTGTATTGTATATATAAATATTAAAAAAAAACAAAAAAAAAAACACTGATGAAACTAACGAACAACTTGCCAAAACCTAAAGCTCCTTTCCAGATAAAGTCTCGAACAAAAATAGCAATACTGAAAAAAGAATAAACCTGCCAACTCAATAAAGTGCTCGAAGTCTACATTGCCTAGACAGAGCAAAAAACAAAAAAATAACTCTTATCTGCGTTAAATCCTATGGAAGGATGGACGTAGTCGTAACCCGAGTTTCATGCTGACGCAATCTTCATATATTTATACTAAAAAATTAAGATAGAGCATATCTGTAAAAGGAGAATATGAATAAAGACTAAAGGAAAACATCTTACACGACGCTATATATATATATATATATATATATATATATATATATATATATATATATATATACAGGGTGTTCATAAAGTTCGTGTGCACTTTAAAAAATTTATAACTTTATTTTTTTACGCCATCCTCCTTCCTGTTTAATAATTCATAGGTAAATATGAAGAGACTAGTATATATATTTGTTTCACTTTGGTTCAAGGCTACAATCATGTGGTACTTTATGATGGCTCTAGTATACAAGGCTTTTCTGATAATCGCGTCTTTTCAGTTGGCATTCGTGATATCTGTATAGTTAAGCAGTCACAGACAATGGTTAGTAGAACTATTGCTCTGACATGGGCGCTCAGTCTAGTAAAAGATAGATAGATAGATAGATAGATAGATGTGAACAAACATAAATATATGGATAGGGACATAGTTATGAACAAACATAGATAGATAGATAGATAGATAGATAGATAGATAGATGTGAACAAACATACATAGGTAGATATGAACATAGACAGATGTGAACAAACATAGATAGATAGATAGATAGATAGATAGATAGATAGATAGATAGATAGATAGATGTGAACAAACTGAGATAGATAGATAGATAGATAGATAGATAGATAGATAGATAGATAGATAGATAGATGTGAACAAACTGAGATAGATAGATAGATAGATAATGTGAACAAACTGAGATAGATAGATAGATAGATAGATAGATAGATAGATGTGAACAAACTGAGATAGATAGATAGATAGATAATGTGAACAAACTGAGATAGATAGATAGATAGATAGATAGATAGATGTGAACAAACTGAGATAGATAGATAGATAGATAGATAGATAATGTGAACAAACTGAGATAGATAGATAGATAGATAGATAGATAGATAGATGTGAACAAACTGAGATAGATAGATAGATAGATAGATAATGTGAACAAACTGAGATAGATAGATAGATAGATAGATAGATAGATAGATAGATAGATGTGAACAAACTGAGATAGATAGATAGATAGATAGATAGATAATGTGAACAAACTGAGATAGATAGATAGATAGATAGATAGATAGATAGATGTGTATATATATATATATATATATATATATATATATATATATATATATATATATATATAGATAGATAGATAGATAGATAGATGAACAAACATCTTTTGTGATGAAAAAGAAAATGAATCTTGCCAAAATCAGATAATTGTCGGATTTTAATGTAACTTTCACGACTTATTGAATCAAATTATTTTTTTAAAATGTTTCTTTTTTAGAAAATTTGTGCAAAAATATTTTTTTTTACATACGTTGCCCTCCACTAGCTTAATTTTATGAAATTTTGAGTATTTCTTTTTTTGTAGGGTATAATGCCTATATTAATTATTAAGGACCTCGAAGAAATTAAATCATCAAATATTGTTGATTAAACAGGACGCCCAGTTATAGAAAATCAGCTCTGAATCGTAAAATAAAAATGCAATAAAACTAAGTCCTTATTTAATTAGAAAAGCTTTTAATTGCTTCATGAATAAATATATTATGAAGGCTATTGTCTCATAAAAAATAAATTTCCATGAATAATGAATTTTTACACGATGTGTTTCCATTTAAAAAATGTATTTAGAATAATTTATAAACTTTTAAATCTTTGAAATGTCTTATATTAATTTTTTTTTTCAGTCAGGTGATATTGTTAGTAGAAAAAAACTGCATTTATTAATCATTATTACAAAAGATTATTACAATTCTATGCGTCCTCTGTACGTCAGGCTATATGACGGTTCCATATAGGATACAGGTTCGATTCTTGTCGGAGGACGCAAATTTTCTATGAAAATTTCTCGGACACTCAGGCCGGTAAATGTCGTTAATACTGTTTATTATAAGCAGAGCATTTACTTAAATATTTGTATCTATAAAAAGAACATATAAACATAAAAAATGTCTTAAAATAATTGTCGGACTTTGTCCATTTCATAACAAGTTTTATAAATACGTTCGTCCTTACACGACATTATCTGAAAATATGAGTGGTAACTACAATAAATATAAAATTCATTGGTAATTTTCTAACATTTTCTCAAAAAACGTCTTCGTAATTAAATATATTAAACCAAAGTACGTAAAATTCAATAAAAATATTAGAATGCTTAAGATATTATAAATTCTAAAGTTTACTGGGATATTAAAAAATTGACATAAAACGGCGTTTACGTTGTATTTGACATGTAATTTCATTAAAATTATTTCTCCTTTACAAAAATTAGCCAAACATCAGGCTGTAGATATCATTATTATCATAAGTAATAGATAAAAAGTAAGTAATATATATTTCAATTCAGATTACTAAAAATTTAAATAAATTAATTCTTCTTAAATAACGTTTCAGAAAAGAATATTTTATTTTTGAAAGATTTTTTAATAAAGAGAATTATGTTGTGTTGACAGATTTGTCAATATGGACGATTTTATTAATTTTACTGATAAAAAAAATCAATTTAAATTCTGTTTTCTATTAATTTGAATTCTGTATAAAATCCAACAAAGTATTTTGCTTATTGGAAATACTTCTTTCATCTATTGGAATTAAAACCAAAATAAAAGCCTCAAGAAAGATTTTTCATTTTTAAAATGCATTTTAAACCATATATATCTGGGTTTGTTTTTTTTTTTAGATAGCTAATTATATATATTATAAGAGGTAGGCCCGAAAAATTCTCGGTTTTATCAAGAATAGAATTAAAAAAAGATTCTTATGTTTAGTCATTTAGTCAGATTTGGGAAAATTGGTTGGAGCCAAGAACTTTTCAGTACCCCCACCACACCTCGCATTTTCAAAAATTATGTTCCTATTATTATTTTTTTCCCTAAATTCACTAAATTTATCCTAAATTCTATTTATTCGTAAAAACCACACCCTTTTCATGCTTATTTTAAATAAACCCTAGGATGACTTCTCACTTTCTACCTCTCTCTCTCTCTCTTTCTCTTCTATCTATCTATCTGTATGTATGTATAGCTGGCCATTCGTATTCGAGGATACTCGTCTACGGGGGGGGGGGCTAGCCAATCCCTATTGCAGACGCTTGCTCAGGCGTATTTGTGTATATTCAACACCCACGGAACCCACTATGCTGAGCAGACTTTAGTTACAATTTCTGGGAAAGAGCATGTTATCTAGCGGGATCAACAATTTGAACAAGGCTAGTACGCTCAAGCCATCGGCCACGATGACTTGTGACTTCTTGCTAGCACAGTTATCGACGGCACCCAATTACACTCTAGCCAATTTCACTCACAAGGCTTAGGTCAACCTGTTTGGTTTTGAGGCACTTTCCAAAGGTACCTGGGATCGACCTCTTCAGTCCAATAACATTGATAACAAATCGATTATTGTGAGATTCTCATGTTCAGAATGCAAACGTTCTAACCACTCGGACACGTGCTATGTGCACGTGTTCGAGTGGTTAGAATCAATCAATATATATATATATATATATATATATATATATATATATATATATATATATATATGACTGGTCACCTCGAGGCGGTGTAATGGCTAATGCTTATCTCGCTAGAATAATTACGACTGAGTAGTGAGTTCGTTCCTCACTAGGTGCCCCTTAATTTCGGCCTTGTGCCACATCTAAGCTACGCTTGGAAAATCACTATATATATATGACTGTTCATATCTATCTATCTATCTCATGTTTTGTATCTATCTATGACTGTTCATATCTATGTTCACTATCTATCTATCTATCTATCTATCTATGACCGTTCATATCTATCTATCAATCTATCTTTTAATAGACTGAGCGCCCATGTCATAGCAATAGTTCTACAAACCATTGTCTGTGACTGCTTAACTATGCAGATATCACGAATACCAACTGAAAAGACGCGGTTATCAGAAAAGCCTTGTATACTAGAGCCATCATAAAGTACCACATGATTGTAGCCTTGAACCAAAGTGTAACAAATATATATACTAGTCTCTTCATATTTACCTATGAATTATTAAACAGGAAAGAGGATGGCGTAACTATAACGACACATACAGTACAGTATGAAAATCTATTAAATAAATATTAATTTAAGTTTTGACAAGAATTTCTTTGTTCCTGTTCAGTAGTTCGGGCAGGAGTATTATTGAAAAAAAAAACAAATTTGAAAACTGAAATGTGTTTGGAAAAGCATGTCTTCTAGTAGGAAGAGAATAGTAGATCTATCTATCTATCTATCTATCTATCTATCTATCTATCTATCTATCTATGTTTGTTCATATTCTATGTTTGTTCTATTCTATCTATCTATCTATCTATATATATATATATATATATATATATATATATATATATATATATATTTATTCATGTTTATTCTATCTATCTATCTATCTATCTATCTATCTATGTTTGTTCATATTCTATCCATCTATCTATGTATCTATCTATCTATGTTTGTTCATATTCTATCTATCTATCTATGTATCTATCTATCTATGTATCTATCTATCTATGTTTGTTCATATTCTATCTATCTATCTATCTATCTATCTATCTATCTATCTATCTATGTTTGTTCACATCTATCTATCTATGTTTGTTCACACCTATCTATGTTTGTTCACATCTATCTATCTATCTATCTGTCTATCTATCTATCTATGTTTGTTCACATCTATCTATCTATCTATCTATCTATCTATCTATCTATCTATCTATGTTTGTTCACATCTATCGATCTATCTATCTATCTATCTATCTATCTATCTATCTATGTTTCTTCTATCTATGTTTGTTCTATCTATCTATCTATCTATCTATCTATCTATATATATATATATATATATATATATATATATATATATATATGACAGGTCATCTCGTAGTAGGAAAAGAAGAGTACGTCAAGAAACAGGGTATTTTTTGAAAAAACGGTTTCCATAACAGGGTAAATGCATCCAAGAAAATATTTAGTGAGAAAGCACGGATGAAATTATAAATGAAACGAAGTGATATTTTGCTAAAATTTTGGTTTGTGACAAAACAAAAAAAAAAAACAACTTTTCATTAAATTGAAAATATCAGTTACTTCTCTCTAATTTCACAGAGTAATTATTTCAAATTCATGTTGTTGTAATTATGTTTTTGAATGAGCTAATTAATTAATAAGCCATCGAAAAGTTTTAATTCTTTTCTAATGGCCTATTTAAAAAGGTTTCATACTTTTTTAATGTGCCTATTTGAAAACCATGCGATTTGATCAGTGGTACTCCCACATTTCAAAAACATTTTATTCTTTAGATCCCTCGAGTCCCCGATCTTTGTGACTTTCTGAAAGCATTTTATTTTAATCGTTACAGCCACTGCCTTTGACAGCATCTAATCATATACGCTATTTTTATTTGTGAATTACAAATAGGGTGGGATTACCTTTTTTTCTGCATAAATGATGACCAGATAATGAAATCATGCATAACTGATCGTGTATAGAAGAAAAGGGCAGTCGGTAACCCCCTTTGAATTAAGTAAAAATACTATAGAGAAGAACACTGGATAATCAGATGTCTGAATTAATCAGCGCTGGTACTAGGCCTTGATGACCTGCTTCTTAGACCTAACATAGAAGTAAATACGATATAGGAGCTACTAATAAACAAAGAAAGAGGAATAACAAGACCTCAATAGCAGCAATCGAAAAGAGAGGTTTCAGGGAAAGCAGTTAAGCGTCTAAAAGCTCAGCATCGGTAGAGCCTCAGCAGCACGCAGATTAAGTTTAATTCTCTATTCTACACTCAGGATTGTCCCACGGGACACTAGCCTACTGGATAAAATCGTTGGTTTGTGAATAGTAAGTGTGAGTTCAATTCCTGAGCTGGGCAGTGCAGATGGATTATTGAACTGAACTAAGTATGAACTAAACGAGATATCCCGAGACATGGTCAGCGGAACGAGAACAATCTATGTAGATTGAATAAAGGGCTTCGTTCGAAATTCCGTGAAGGACACACTAGTTAAAACGTTGTTATAACAACAACAAAGACGAGGAAAATAGACTGCATGTAAAAAGTGTGAATGCTGATAGCTACTCATTCCAGAAATTCAGATAAATTAACAGAAAAAAGTAACTACTGGAAAAAAGTAGTCTGTGCAAATCGATTTGATGTTCAGCCTTTATTCTCTATTTCAGCTTATCAATTAAACGAGATTAGATGAAACGAGACTATGCGCCAACGTGACGATGCCAGATCCAAAAGAAGTCATTATCACACAGTTTGTATTTGTTTTTTTTTTGTCTTTGTGATTTGTAGCTAATAGTGAAATATTTCCGGTATACTGGAATCATTTAACCTCTCAGCAGTTCTTTCATGTTCGTCTTTCTCTTTTCTAAATAAATACTCTATCAAAGGCAATCTGAATTCTCAACCCCATCTTCTTCCATGTTTTCTATCTCTTACACTAATACCAGGTTCCTTCCTTCTCTCTCATTATTTGTATTGTACATATATATTTATATACATGCATACATACATACACATCTATACAGATACTCCATCTGTCTCTTATTCTTCCTTCCAAATACACAACCATATTCCAACACATGGTAAAATGCGTTGCAAATATATTAATGTATATAATGATATGCAAACATCTATAGACACGCATGCATATGTATTCATTTACTGATCAGCGCAAAAGCCTTTATTTCTCTTTCTATTTTCTAGTTTTTTTTTTCTTTTTAATCTTTTTATATTCCTCATCTTTTCTCTATTCTTTCTTTCAGTACTTTTCTTTTTCTTTTTCCGTGCAGCATTTATATACACACGTGTGTGCATCAACACTAGTTCTTTGAACATGCCATCTCCACCTCTTCCCGTTTGAATCCCGGAAGAAATGTTTTCGCCATTCTTTGAAATTGTTATTTCTCCCCACCCACTACTTTTTCAATAACATTCAATCCTTTCTAAAAGTTATAGTTTTTTCTTTTATTTTTTTTTTGTACTCATTTGCGCGCACGTAACGCACACGCGGTGTTTTTTTTCCTATAAACATTTTTTTCTTACAGATATTTTTGTCTTTTTTTTAAACTTATTTTCTTCTTTTTTTTCTTTCTGTTCTTTTCCTTTTTGTTCCATCCTCCTTCTTCCTTATCTTCCTGCCATTTTCTTTTTTTCTTTTTTTTTCCTTCTCTTTATTTGTCTTTCTCTTTCACTTTTTTTTTCGTTTTCTTTCCTGCGATTTTCCTTTGCCATCAAACATGTCACTTTCACCCTCCATTTTCCCAACAACAGAAAATCTGGCCGATTGATAAATGGACGTTAGAAGGAGTTGCTTCGTCTCACTGAAAGTTCGTTGGGGTCCCCTCTTTGGTTGGCCAGTCCGCTTTCTCTTGTCCCTTCTTTTGCCGATCACACAGCCTCAACACATTTCCACCCTCCCCCACTAATCACCGTCCTCTCAATATTTTCTTATCCATAATGCCCAATCTGCAACCCCCACCTCACCACCCCGACTCTAGCCCTTGCACTCTGTTCGGCTGGCGGCGTTCATCCGTCCGTCCGTTGAGATATCGTTTTGTGGTCGCTTTTGTTGGATCAAAGAGAATCATCCGAGACGGACGCAGACGTTTCAGCAACCGACCAATCAGCGAGCAGAAACTTATCGCCATTTTTACGTTTTTTGGTGTTTTTTTTTTTTTTAACTGCCTTGTCTGTGTCTGACACTCAGCGATCCAATCACATAAGCTATTGAATGACAATGACCGCCTTCCCTTTCACGTCAATTGCTTCGGCAGTCGACGATCATCCCGGCTGCAAGAGGGACGGTCATTGACGATAGTGCCTATCCTCCGTCCTTGAGATTGCGCAAATCCTCATGGGTGTGCAGGCGTTGAAAGCATTTTCTATTGCAACTGTAACGAGAAAAAAAAGGAGGAGTCAAGAGAAGCTGTGACAAGAATGACGATACCATTGTTGATTGTTATTGGGGGTGGGGGGATATCAGTATCGCCGTTGTGGAGGTTGATATTTTTGTATTGATAATGTTAAAGTTTTGTATTGATAATGTTAAAGTTACAGATATCCTGAGTATGGAAAGGCCATATCGAAAGAGGTGGAAGTGCAATTATTGAGATTTGAGATGAAAGTGAGGTTGGCAGTCAGGAATAGCAAGATCGTTGTCTGCGATTCTAGCAAAAATCATTGTAGCCAGTGACGGCGTCAGTAGCAATAGTGGTTAGAGTAATTTCAATCAGATATTGATGAGTGACTATTACTTTTTCATAATGTACTGCGGACACTTTTTAAAACTATTTACATCAAAATACTTTTCTTTATCATCTCCGTTTTTGGATGAAATAACCAGTGATTACATAACCATTTAGAACTCTTTTCTTTGTCTCCAATGAAGCTTTTCTGTTTTGTTTATAGTTTGCTAAGTTTTTGGAAGGAATCTTATTATCATTAATATTGTATATGAAAATTGTTTTTGTTTTACAAAAGTCTAATTCATGTACATATTGAAAGACTATCTCTGACTCACTATAATTTATGATATTGCGCATGGTGGATTAATGGATAGCGGCTCGAATTGAGGAATCGGAGAGACGAGTTCGAATTCCAGTCGAATCCATTACATTCACTTACGTGCTAATACCCTTGGGAAAGGTATGAATCCTCTTCTTCTCCCCATCCACTAGCAATGGGTAAATAACAGGACAGACCAAGTACTGTAACCTTGTATGGCAACTGGTCTACTGCAGAAAGAAGTGGCAGCTTACTGCGGGAAAAAAAATTTGCCTCGTCAGTCATGTATCGAAAGATACATGATCGCATAAGCGTGTATCACGCATGGCACATAACTGACTGATGTCAAGTTTATTTTTATTAGACAGAATTTTCTTTTAAAGCTTATTTCATGTACACATCGAAAGACTATGTCTGAACTCTTTGTTGTTGTTGTTATTATTATTATTGCGACAGTGATGATAGGTGTATATCAAAATTATTCATAATGCCACTATATTATTATTATTATTATTATTATTATTATTATTATATCATTTCATTATTACTACTATTCAGCTCTATGTTTTCTTTCAAATGTTATAATGGTAGATACAATTTTTTAAATTATTTCACACCAGTCAGTTAGGCATTTATATGCCATACATGCTTAGGCGATCATGTATCTTTCGATACATGACTGACGAGGCAGATTTTCCCCGCAGTACGTTGCCATTTCTTTCTGCGAAGGGCCAGTTACTATCCAAGGCTGTGCAGCTATTTACCCATAGCTGAGGGGAGAATAGGATTCATACATTTCCCAAGGGTATTAGCACGTAAGTAAATCGACTGGAATTCGAACTCAGCTCTCCGATTCCTCAATCCGAGCCGCTATCCATTACTCCACCGTGCCTCCTCATTTCACCCCAAGTAAGGCACTAAATACCCAAAGGAGTTACTGAATGTGAAAGAATATGAGAAGAAAAATATTATTAATGGAAGAAACCAATAAAAGGATTAGGATGACAGAAGAATTTTCATTAATTATTTTTTCTTGTAACCAAGATTTGGAGTATTTTGGGAACTGCTGAAATTGATTACTCATTTTATGGCGTTTCGACGCTTTTCTTTCTTCATACCAACGATATTTCTTCACACATCTTGTGTTGAAAGGCAGCATTACAATTTATGACATTTGCTTTAGACTAGCACAGAACCATGCAGCAAAAGGAAGAATATGTTGCGCCAATCCTACAACATGATAATTGAACGTTTGCTGTGAAAGTCAGCATTTAAATCCTATTTCATACCCTTCTCAAACATCAGCCACTAATTGAAGTGGGAATATTCCTACTATTTAAACCACCTGGAAAGGTCAAGTAAGGTCAGCAATTTTTTTTTTTTTTCAAAATCAGTCAAGCCATTTGAGCATCGGATATAGAAAAAAAAATTGGATCAAGTGCCAGGGGTGGGCAACCTTTTTGAGAGTGCGTGCCAAAACGAGCCAAATCTCTGACACAAAACCTTTCCACGCCACCCCACCCCAATATTTTGGGAACATATTTGATATCTCTTAAGTATGTGAAGAAATTTTTTAAATGATAAAAAATTACTACAGAGCAATAAAAACACGGGATTGTAAAAAATTGTGTAAATTATGTAAAAGTGACCGAATGAAAAAAAAATTATGACAGGTTTTTACGAAAAAGTTTGGTATTTTCTATTAGCCTGTAAGTGTAAATGTAACTGCTACACATACATAATTGAAAGACACTATTAACTATTATTAGCATCAACACAAAAGGTTAACACTGTCATTTTTTTTCGATTAATCAATCATCATTTGTTTCCCAGTTATACATTATAATGACTAAAACACAGTAAAAAGTTACTAAAAATAATATTTTGCTAATTTTAAATCTTTTATAAATCATATTTACTATAAAACCCAGGTTGTGTGTATGTGTGTGTGTGTGTGTGTGTGTGTGTGTGTTTCGTTTATATATTGGATCGGATTTCCTGCATTTTTTAACCGATTTCAACAAAACTTCACAGGACTACGTAAAATTACCTTGCGGTGGTTCTGACAGCACCAAAAATTGGAAAAACACAATTGTTTTTGCACGAAATCAATTTGAAAACACGATTAAGAGGCATCGCTGTCGAGAATGGAAGGGGGACAACTCATATCGAGTTATATTTATTATAAAACCCAGGTTGTTTGTTTGTGTGTGTGTGTGTGTGTTCGTTTATATATGGGATCGGATTTCCTACATTTTTCAACCGATTTCAACAAAACATCACTTTATTTTGGCAGGTAGTGTTTCTTATTGTCTTGCACACTTTTTTCTTTATTTTTACATTCAGAATGCTTTAAAAATTCCATTTGCAAGACAATTGTTTATAATAAAATTCTATTCAATCGATAGATTCATAACGATTGAAAACAATGTTTTTGTTTGAGTTTGGGTTTGACCAATTCGTAAAAAAAACAAAAAAAAAACTAATTATGGCGTGTCCGTCAAGCTTAAACAATAATCTTTGTCAATTTTATTTTTCAGTCTTTATGATGATCGATACTTGATCTATCTCTTACTGTTACATCCCCGGGCAACGCCGGGCTGTACTGCTTGTGATGTATAAAAATAGATCTTTATTTACCTTCAAAACTACATTTAAACAACCCTGCACCTTTGGCACATTCAAAAGAAAACGTCAGATAAAACTAGAGACAGAAAACTTGCTGACTCTTTTTTATCTATTTTCATGGCTCATCTGCTGTTGCATCATTAATGGCGGCCCTTTTATATCGGGTCTATGTTTAATAACCTTGAGAGATATGCATGCACCACTAGTTTCATTTTGTCAGGCTACTTCTGTTATGAAATATAATTAGCAACCTTGGTAACTATTTACATCACGTCCTGAAGTTCCTTTAGGGCAGCTTTTGCACACAAAGCCTTCTGTTAAGGGGTCCACCCCTTTTTATACAAGTGGACTCGCCCAGTGTGTACTTGTACTGCTGCCGGTGAATACCCGGTAGGGAGAGAGTGAGAGTGACGGAGACAAGTGAGTGACAGAGTCGAGTCGGGGACTAACACTGAAGGGTTGTAGCTAACCGGAAGAGTCGAGTGTGAGGTAACCGCTTTGTAGGAGTCACAGTTGCGAGCACGTAGACTCAGAAGGAAGTCATACTTCGATACTGAATTTCCCAGACTGTATATATATTATTATTGCTACTAACCGCATTCCTGGATCTACTAACAGTATTACCAATTGTATTATTACGTCAATACATTTATTTGCTATATTTCATTCCTGCGTTTGTCATTCATTTGAGACCGGATTTCATCCCGGAATCCACAACACCTTCTCATGTATGATGTAATAAAAACCTATCGGTGGATGACCAACATCTTTTGCAAGCATATTTACAAATCTTGCTTTTTCACCAGTCATACTGGGGACGCTATCTGTTGTGGTAGATACTACTTTTGAAATGTGAATTTGTCGAGTAGATAATTCGTTCACAACTGCTTTATATATTTCAGCCCTGGTAGTACGCTCAGGTAGTGTTACAAGGGCAACCATCTCTTCATATATTTCATCACCCCTTACAAAATCGAGAAATTGTACGCGACACTATACAACTTACGAGGGACATTTTCACATAATGTAAATATGAAAATGAATCTTTGGTCATTTCTCTAAACCAGTGTCTAATTTGTTTCTCTACACCAACCAAATTCCACCTCGGATCACATACACTGCGTGCCAAATTATTATCAAGATAACTTTTTTTCTAATATTTCAAAAACCATCCAATCAATTCACACAAAATTTTCACACAATGTTGGTAACACTGACCTGCACAATCACTGAAATCAATGTAAACAAACTGGCGCCATATTTGTTATCAGCACGGTGTCATATCAGCATATGTGTGTGTAGATAAATATATATCTAAACTAACCTATGCATCAACCCAACGAAGGACTACTGGAAATTCTCCGCCCTTTGGTTATTTAGTAAGATTATTTTGGTAAGTTTCCTGCGTTTATGTAAACCTCTTCTGGATAAGTCATTAAATGTTTAATTATAATAGTTAAAAAAAAAGTAATCTTATTTACATTCTTTTATCAACACAAATAGAAAAAATCTTATAAGAAAACAAATTGGAACTGAGCCTACCTAAAATAACGTTCATAAAAGTATCAGCCTGTTCTTTTGTCTTTGCTCAGTTCATGTGGAGTGAATTATTTTTGTTCCTCTTCAGTTTTATGGCTTAAGTTCTTACGAACACTTTCAAAATGTCTCTTTACAGAAGAAGTCCTACAAAAGATTATTTCGGAACAGAAAAGGCACAAGGATTTATTGACTTCCTTAATCATGACAAATTTTTGAGTCCAGTATTCTTTAAATTCTCTGATATTTGAATGACATCGTTTCTTAGCTTATAATCGTGAGATTCTACACAATATGAAAAGGGCAAAAAATAATAATATAATAATAATCATTTTAGTCTGGGTATTCAAAATGTCTTTTTACAGAAGTCCTACAAACGATTCGGAACAGAAAAGGCTCAAGGATTTATTGTCTTTCTTAAACCTGACAAGGATATGGATTCATGTCTTTACCAAAAGCATTAGCACGTAAGTGAATGTAGTGAACCTGAATGAAATTCGAACGGGATTTTTCATCTGACCACACCATGTTTCCTGATACGATCAGTAACCAAATCCTGATGAACTCTGACCTTTGGTGGCTATCTCCCAGTTTCATAATCACCTCTTTTTCATTAATTTTTTTATTTGGACTATTTTAACGAGAAAAAAATAAACTGCATCATACTAAATCAAAAAGGGATTCATGTCTTTACCAAACGCATTAGCACGTAAGTGAATATAGCGAACATGACTGGAATTTGAACTCGTGTCACCGATTTATCATTCCCAGTCGCTATCCATCGCACCATTTGCTTGGATAAAAAAAAAAAGGCCTCTAAATTAAATGACTTCAAAATGTGGGAAGAAATGTGACTAGGACCAAGAAACTACAAAATAATCTGACAGCAATAAAAACTTTAGCATGCAACAATAATGCTTTAGAATTAAATATTTGAGCATGTGATATCATGTTGAATAAACATCTTACTTAATGTGCGTAGAAAAATATGGAGAAAACGATCTGGAACTGATTTTTCACCATTCTTTATGGGCAATTCACTAAGGAATTCGACGTTGGAAGACCGACTTTTGGTTCTTCCAGTTCTTCCAGTAATTTACCATGGATGTGCAAACGAAAGATTATTATTTATAATTAGGTTAAGACCTTTTCTTCGTACGTTTGCCCTTACGTTTCTTACAAATGCCTATCCTAAAATGCATCGTTGAAAAGTTAACACCAATATTTTGAAGAGAAGGGAAATTGTAAGAAAAACAATTTACCTTCGAAAGTATATATCATTGTAAGAGTGTAAAGACAATATGCTGGCCCCTGAAAAATTAATCGGAATGAGAAAGTACGTCCATACGACGTAAAAGAGAAAATAGATTTTTTTGCGATTGGGTAAGTTCACTTGAGAAAAAAATATTATTCAAACGATATAGATAATAACGAGAAAATTCTAAAAAGTCCAAACGATAGAAAACATGATGCGTGATAAGTGAAAGGAAAGATGAGGAGGAGAGTAGAATTCATAAAAAAATAAGATGAAAAAAGATGAGGAGAATAGAGCTGATTGAAAAGAAACGATGATGTGTAGATAGGAACTTATCAAAACGAAGATGAGAAGAAGTGAGACGAGGAAAATAGAAGCGATCGTAAAGAATCTATCTATATTTCTGAGATGAGGTATTATGGTATTATGTACACTGTTTACATTATTCGGACTATTGTCCTCATCTTTGTTGCCATATTTATCACAACGTTTCGGCCGTTGTACGCACCGGCCTTCTTCAGATGGTTGGAATGTTGAACTGAACCCTTTATTTCGCCCATTGGGGTAGACTGTTCTAGTTCCAAGTGCCATGTCTAATGGATGTCAGTTTTCAGTTATATCCTGTTAATTATCCTCGCCATGTTCTCTACCACTTAAACCAGGTATTGAACTCACACACTTTGGGTACTGTCAATGGATATAACTAACGCCTTTATCCACTGTGCCGACAAAGATGATAGTCCGAACAATGTAAACAGTGTATATAATACCTCATCTCAGAAATATAGACATATACTGAAGGGCCGATTGTGATAACTATGGTGACAAAGACGAAAAAAATGATGAAGTAAGAGATACTGATGGAAAAAATGGTATATCAAGATGAGAGAAGATGACGAGTAGAGTGAAACTGATGGAAAAGAAGATGAGAAAATATAAGGAGTGAGGGGTCGATGTTAACATCGACCCCTCACTCCTTATATTTTCTCAGATGATGAGAAAAGACAATTAGGAGTGGGGAACTGCTAGAGAACAAGATGTGAAAGAATAAGGTGTGTCGGGCCGATGTTAAAGATGAAAAGAAAAGACTATTAGGAGTGACGAACTACTGGAAAAGAAGATGACAAAATATAAGGAATGTGGAGCCAATGTAAAAAGATGATGCGAAAAGACGATTAGGAATGTGGTACTGCTAGAGAAGAAGATGACAAAATATAAGGAGTCTGGGGCCGATGTTAAAGATGAAGAGAAAAGACATGAGTGTCGAACTGCTGGAGAAGATGACAAAAGATAAGGAGGGTGGGTTCGATGTTAAAGATGAAGAGAAAAGACAATTAGGTTGATGGAATTGATGCTAAAGGCTATTAGAGACGATCATAAGGAAAGTGTAATGGATTGACAAGAAAATGTGAAATGAGGGTCACAAGATTTGAACCAATGGTAAAGCTGATGACAAAAGTTGATGAGGAAAATGAACCCGACGGTAAAGGAAAGGCGAAATGATGATGAGTATAATAGAAGTGGTAAAGATGTTGACGAAAGATGATTTGGAGAGTTTAACCACTGGTAAAGAAGTTGTGAGAAGTCGATGGTGTAAGGAGAACTGGTCTCACAGTACATGAAAGTTAAACTGATGGAAGAGACTATGATAAATGACGACGACAATAGTGCAACTGATGGCTAAAAGATGTGAAAAGATGAAAAATGTGTGACAGATGTAAAAGATGAGAGCCGATGCTGAGGAGAGTGAAACTGACGAAAAGAAGATGGGAACATTTGAGTAATGTGGAATTGATGATAAGGAATATAAGATGAAGAGAGTTGAACTAATGCAAAGATGAGAATTGAGGATGAGCGTGGAAGCTATGATAAAGAATATTAGAAATATGCAAATCAGGAAATTTTGAGCAGAAAGCAGAAATAATTTAATAAATTTAACGAGGACTATTTACGTCTCTAATTCTAAAGCATTTTCGAGCTTTGTTCTCGATATATGCGGCTATGTGTCGGTTATTACACAACTGAGCTTTATTTGATTCATGTGTAGAGTGACCAGAGAAGAATATATTCATTTGTTGTATATTTAGAGAAATTAACAAGCTGATTCTCGCTCTATGACGGGCTCAAATATCTGCATTTTTGTATTACATTTATATTGGTCTAACGGTAAGATTGTGATGCTTCAATCTTCTCTTCTGGTATGTTCTGGTTTAAAAATGTACTGTTGACCGTCATATTTTTATATTTATTAATCTGACAATGTAATTCTCCACATTGTCTGACTTCTTAACCATGATTTGTCGTGGTATTGATAGTGAAGTGGTTTCCCGTTGCCTTCTCCACGATGGTTTATGGAGACACCACCTCTAGTTAGCTGGCCGTTGACACAGAGATTTCCTCCGCCCTTATGTAGGGTCTTGTTTCTTATCCTACTGACTTGATAACAAACCACCTCACTCGAAACTTGAAGTAGGCTAGTCGGTTTAGTTGCCAACATTTCGACTGGAATACTTACCGAAAAGGCTTATACTTAACTACAGGAAAGGGCAGGTGAAGTTTCTGGGACACATAATGAGGAAGATGGGCTTGGAGAATCTGATACTCACGTGTCAAATAGAGGGAAATGGAGACAAAGGAAAATAACGCGTGACATACCTCGCGGGCATGAGCATGGTCTGGGGGAGATGGCAGAGGGAAAGAACTTATTAAGAGCTGCATGGGATATAGAGAGGTGGAGAACCATGATCGCCTACGTCCTGAAAAGATATGGCACATAAAAAGAAGAAAAGAATTATTTGTATTTTTGGAGGCATTTTTGTACTGATGTGTGATCCTGGCACGGTTGAGATTTACATGTATTTCATTCCGCTCGTTCGTGCGTATGACAAAGAAAAAGTAAAAAATTAAAAAATATAGGATCAAGAAAGAAAGAAAGAAAGAAAAGAAAAGAAAGAAAGAAAGAAAGAAAAGAAAAGAAAGAAAGAAAAGAAAGAAAGAAAAAAGAAAGAAAGAAAAGAAAAGAAAGAAAGAAAGAAAGAAAGAAAGAAAGAAAGAAAAGAAAAGAAAGAAAGAAAGAAAGAAAGAAAAGAAAGAAAAGAAAGAAAAGAAAAGAAAAGAAAGGAAGAAAAGAAAGAAAGAAAGAAAAGAAAGAGAGAAAAAATAAAGAAAGAAAAGAAAGAAAGAAAGAAAAGAAAAGAAAAGAAAAGAAAGAAAGAAAAGAAAGAAAGAAAAAAGAAAGAAAGAAAAGAAAAGAAATAAAGAAAGAAAGAAAAGAAAAGAAAGAAAGAAAGAAAGAAAAGAAAGAAAAGAAAAGAAAAGAAAAGAAAAAAAGAAAAAAGAAAGAGAGAAAAAATAAAGAAAGAAAAGAAAGAAAGAAAGAAAAGAAAAGAAAGAAAGAAAGAAAGAAAGAAAAGAAAAGAAAGAAAGAAAAGAAAAGAAAAGAAAGAAAAGAAAGAAAGAAAGAAAGACAGAAAAGAAAAGAAAGAAAGAAAAGAAAGAAAGAAAAAAGAAAGAAAAGAAAGAAAGAAAAGAAAGAAAGAAAGAAAGAAAAGAAAGAAAGAAAAGAAAGAAAGAAAGAAAAGAAAGAAAGAAAGAAAGAAAAGAAAAGAAAGAAAGAAAAGAAAAGAAAGAAAGAAAAGAAAGAAAGAAAAAAGAAAGAAAGAAAAGAAAAGAAAGAAAGAAAGAAAAGAAAGAAAGAAAGAAAAGAAAAGAAAGAAAAAAGAAAGAAAGAAAGAAAGAAAAGAAAAAAGAAAAGAAAAAAAAAAGAAAAGAAAGGAAGAAAAGAAAGAAAAGAAAGAAAAGAAAGAGAGAAAAAATAAAGAAAGAAAAGAAAGAAAGAAAGAAAAGAAAAGAAAAGAAAAGAAAGAAAGAAAAGAAAGAAAAAGAAAAAAGAAAAGAAAGAAAAGAAAGAAAGAAAAGAAAGAAAGAAAGAAACAAAAGAAAAGAAAGGAAGAAAAGAAAGAAAGAAAGAAAAGAAAGAGAGAAAAAATAAAGAAAGAAAAGAAAGAAAGAAAGAAAGAAAAGAAAGAAAGAAAGAAAGAAAGAAAAGAAAAGAAAGAAAAGAAAAGAAAGAATAGAAAGAAAGAAAAGAAAAGAAAAGAAAGAAAGAAAGAAAGAAAAGGAAGAAAGAAAAGAAAGAAAGAAAGAAAGAAAGACGTGAGAGTTATAAACCAAACCAAAAGAAAGATTTCGCCTGAATAAGTCCCCATCAAATTTGTTCAATGTTTGCTTAAATCTATTTTATTTTCCTTTATATTTCCTTTCATTCTTTTCGCTTCGGGGTTTTTCATCTGACCACGCCATGTTTCCTGATACGATCAGTAACCAAATCCTGATGAACTCTGACCTTTGGTGGCTATCTCCCAGTTTCATAATCACCTCTTTTTCATTAATTTCTTTATTTTGACTATTTTACCGAGGAAAAAATAAACTGCATCACACTAAATCAAAAAATACAAAGATGCAAAAGCGATTGAAACAGTTAAAAATAAAGAAAACCAAAGAAAAAAGAAAATAAAAACCTCAAAAAAGAAACATCCAGTATTTTTACTACCACTTCTATCACCGCCGCCATCATTGACTTTCCCTGATACATCACGTCTCATTACCACTATGCTATTGCCACTACCACAAGCAGAAAGATAACTGTGATTATTATCATTGTAGCTTCAACAATACCCCTCTCAACTGCAGTCAAACATTACCCCCACCCCCAGCTCTGACCTGCTAAAATACTGATATGATGACCAACGTATAAAGAGATTAAGGTTTATAAGATAATTTTATCGGGAGGCATGTATTTGGAGGGATTTTCTCGCGCCAAACAAAATTCCGGTTTTGATATTCGACCGCAACTCTTGCTTTTCACGCTCAGTCGAGCTCCGACTGTCAGAAACCCTAACCCAGACCAGATAATCACGTTGAAAATATTTAGAAAAAATATTGAAATTTGGAGCCTCTTACTTTCATATTCTATCTTTACACATCCTTCCAAAAATGAGTCAACTCTAATCATAAATTGAATATAAAACTAATTTTGGGAATTGTTAAAATATTAGTTTAAATTAGTACAGTGTACGTTAGATGCACGAATTATGAATTCTGCTGCCTTCCGTAACATACTCGTCTGGTAGAATATTTTAATTACTGTGTTGAATTCACAAAACAGAATATCAGCCATGAACAGTTTGGCTGTCCCTGTGGTGCAATACAGTTTCAACATCCTTAGTTAGACCATAGCTGAAAATTAAGCGAATGGATGTCAAAACGATAAAAGCTTCTCATTTAGCACCGCCTGCATTATCCTAAGCCTGATGTTGATCGTCTGCATTTGCCCAGATCCAAAGGAGGTAGATTATTAATTCAACTAGAACTGTCTTACAAAACCACAACACTCAGTCTTCAAAGGTATCTGGAAACTACAGAGACTGGTTGATGATCTGTGTAAAAAAAGACATGAAAGAAATATGAAACTTTATCCAGCAATAAAGGAAGCCAACAAATTCAAAAGGAGATTTCCAGTGGGTGGAGAAGTGCAAATAAACCATAAAACACCTACTGCAGCTTAAAAAAAAAGGAACTTAAAAACGAAAGAAAAATTAAATGCACCGTACCAAATGCAGAAACGATGGCAAGTCTCTTCAGTGTCTTCATTGTCAGTACCTTGTCCGCACCAGACAAACTAATGTAGACAAACCCCGTACCCATCAGTGGTTAAGTAGTGCAGGGTTAAAAACTGAAGCCGCTGGTTTTATTCTTGTTGCACAGGACCAATGCTTGGTAACTAGAAATTGCCAAGTACACATACTGAAAAAAGTATGTTAAATCGAAATGCAGATTGTGTGATAAAATACCCAGATACAATTGATACGTCTTGTATCAGGTTCCACTGTGTTAGCACCCACTGAATTTAAAACTCGCCATAATAATATCTGTAACTTTTACTGGAAGGAAACTGCACAGAACCAGTTACTGAGATAGGATCTGTAACAATTTTATAAGACTTTACAATACACACAGACAGAATAATGAAAGCTAACCGCCCAGAGATCGTGATGAAAGCCCACAATAACAGAATGTGTTTTCTTATTGACATGGCAGACCCTGCAGATTGTAATGTATCTTTGAAGATATTTAAAAAAAAAAAAAAAAAAAAAACTATCACAATAAAAGGATCTTGAAGTGAAAATCTCAAAAATGTCGTACGTGAGGACATCAATAACTCCAGTTGTACTTCGACTTCATCTGATTGATTGGAAAAGGTTCCGATAGAATCACTGGAGGGATTCATGTTAGACTATGCCTTAAAGAAATACAAAAAAAAATGACTCACAAGTACAGTTCACACATTACGAAGGGCTTTATCTATGTAAAATGTTTGTGATCTTAGTTGTTTTGGGTTTTGTTTTGCTTTGTTTTTGTACAAAAAATGGTCAGTGGAAAATGTCATGATGACATTTCTGACCTTAGGTCTCTGGTTGTTCCATGAAAGGAAATATATAAAAAAAGAAACTTAAATAAATTTTAAAAATTAATAATAATAATAATAATAATAATAATAATAATAATGATAATGATTTAATACCTCTTTCATCATAATAATAATAATAAATCGTTTAACATGATAATAATAAAAGATAACAGGAACTTTGATAAAATAATAAAAATAATGATTTTTAATTATTGAATAATGGATAACCGATGTTGATTGGAATAATAACTAAGGATTTCAATTATCTATCTATCTATAATCTATCTATCTATCTATTAACTATCTATCTGTCGCAATGATAATAATACATACAATCGAATGATGATGATGATATATAATATATAATGATAATAATAATGAAAATGATGGATAAAGATGGGTATGTCGATAAAAATAATAATGAAAGATAATAATAATAATAATCTGATATATAATGATAATAATAATAAATAATTCTAAAATATTGAAAAATATCGATGATAATAATAATAATGATAATAATAATAATTAGTTTTGTATTTTCATTAGCACTTCAAACCATTGAATCTCATTTTCGTTTTGAAAAGATTTAAGTGAAAATTTTTTCTAACTCAAAATAAAGTTATCCAAAATAAAACTGGCCTGTTAATTTCGATCTAATTCTTATATTATCTTCCTCAATTGAATTAATGATTAAAATCGAATCAACATTTATACAAATAAATGCGGCAATATTATTTCTGAACCTATGATTACGATGGTAAACAGCGAATTAATCGAAGACGGGTTCAACACGAAAGCCACCTTTTGTAACATTGTGGGTGTAATAATGAAAAAAGCAATTTACCTCCCAAGATTGAAAATACCAGACTCGCCCAAGTAATAAATACCCAGGTTTGGTTGTAGGAAATATATCCTATTTCCCATGTAACCCTTTTTGAAAAAAAGGTAAAAACTCGACGGAGGTGGTTTGACAAAACATTGGTACGTAAATTGAAATCAGTAACTTTCAAGAAGTTGAAATTTCAATGTCAAAAAAAAAAAAAATCTGCTTTCTGTTCATTTACTGAGATTTTTAAGGACAGGGATTTGTTTGGGGTTATCTAACTTAAAGGGTTTCGTTTGAGAATTCAAAGGATCTTGAAGTGAAAATCTCAAAAACCGTACATGAGAACATCAATAACCCCAGTTGTAGTTGGACTCCTAAAGATGATTGGAAAAGAGTTAAATGTTGATAGAATATTGAAGGAATTTGGTAGCCCATTTTTAAAAAAATGCAAAAAAATCATTACTCTATCAATATAGCTTTGTAATTAAGAAGAGTTTTAGCTATATAAAATGTGTATTTTTTAATTTTTTTTATTATGTTTTCAAGTTTTTAACACAACATTAAAAAAAAAAAATCGTGAGTGGAAAATGTTATTTTAGATCATTTTCTGACATTGCAGGTTGAGTTTGGGAAGTTTTCAATTATTCTATCCTCACATCAAGGATTTTATATTTATAAATTTCCTCGTGATTACAATAAAATTGGCTTAATACAGATTCTATATTTGTTTCATCTATTACTGTATGTTTATTATTTTGTGAAAAGATGGCTTTTTTATTTAATGAGAAATCGAAGTAATATTTTATCTGGGATATTAATATGAATTTAATTTTCTTTAGTGAGTGATTCAAACAACGACCGTTTCGTTTTTAAGTAAAAAAAAATTTTTCATGTCATAATTTGTGATGAAAATTTAATCTTTTATTTGTATTTTATTATAAGATAATCTAATAATATTATAATAACATAGTTTAATATTTGAATGTTTATTCTGCAAGGATCTCATTTACATAATGATTATTATTTAATAATTTTAAGATTATTATTATTACGATTAGCCTGATATATTATGTTTTTGTGTGATAGGAATCACGGTGGAGTAATGGATAAAGGCTCGGATTGATGAATAAAGACAAGGATGCAAATTCCAGTCGAATCCATTACATTTCGTCTTACGTGACTTTAATGCCCTGGGAAATGGTATGATTTTATAATTTTCCAGCTATGGGTAAAAAGACTTGGTTTTATATCCTGATGGAAACTAGCAGGAAGAAATGGCAACCTACTGTAAGGGAAAAAAATATATATCCATATATATATATATAAAGATATATGATCGCCTATATATATATCATGCATGGCACACCTAACTTACATAATATGATTATAATTTTATGATCGTGTTGTTATATTACGATTAAGATATTATTCGAATCTAGAGACTCTGCCCGACTAACGACTTAGTTTTGTTATTTTGTTGTTCCAGTCTTCCCAAGAATAATTTTATTAAAACTTTTTTTTTGTTTTTCTGCCTTTTTTCATTATTTCAATACATTTTGTTACGTACATTTTGTGTTGTATTTCTTATTCTCTTCTGCTTATTCAAGCTTCTGTTCCCTATATATATATATATATATATATATCCATATATATATATATATATATATATATATATCAATTATAGGTGCAGTTTATTTTATAATTACATGAATCATTCATACAATTTGCTTATTCATACATATTTCTATATTTTTTTTTGTATGAACTATTTATCCTCTTCATCCATATCATATATATATATATTTTATTCATATATATATATATATATATATATATATTTATACAGGTTCCATAAAATTCGTAAACAGTTTTAAAATTATATCGTCATTTTTATCTGCGATCAGAAAAACACTCTTAAAAATGTTATAACGTTTAATGAAACCTAAATGCATTAAAGGTAGCTAAAATGTTTGATGTGATTTTAGGTATTGATGTAAAACAGCTATCAAATGTTTTCAGCAGCAAAACAAATTCGCATTACCCTTTGTTCAGGTAAATGATGGAGGACATGCGGAAACTTAAATTTGATGTTTGCCGAATCCTTAAAATATAGATTTATTTATTTCTAATCCTTTTTACAAATTATTTCTAAAGAAATAAAATAAAGTTAAAATTTTTATAGTATATTGAATAATCGCCTATTTATATATATATATATATATATATATATAAATATATATATATATATATATGTATATAAACTATATAAATATATTAAATGGACTTAGACACGAATATAACAATTTAAACAAATCAAGATTTTTCACCTAATTATTAGAGCGACACTCATTGTTTTTGATTTAATTTAAATAATAACGCCCCGTTAAAAGAGAAAAAAGTAAACGATAATAAATTACTTTTTTTTTTTTGAAAAATAAAATAACCAAGAATTCTGAAAAAAAAACGCTGTTGAAAACAATTATGTTGTAAAAAAAAACAAAACAAAAAAAAAACAAAGACGTGAAGTGAATACATCAAATATAAGAGTTTCAATGATTCAAATAAAGAATAAATTGCAGTAGAAAACTTTTGAAAAGAAAAAAAATTTGGTGCTAACAAACAGCAAATGTTCAAAACAAAATTGACGAAGGAAATGTGATAATTATTTATTATTATTATTATTATTATTATTATTATTATTATTATATTTTATTTTCTTTGATTTCTGTCGTTTACATTTTCTTTCCGGGTCCCGCCCAGGGACCTAAGGTTAGAAATGGCGTCATGACACTTTCCACTTAAAAAAAAAAATAATAAAATAAATTACATAGATAAAGCCCTTCGTAAGGTGTGGGCTGTACTTGTCAGAACAATTTTTGATATCTCCTTGAGGCATGGACTTCCAGGAATCCCTTCAATTAGTCTACTGCAATCTTTTCCAACCAGTCCTAGGGCTCCAACTACAACAGGGATTGTTGATGTTCCCATATGCCACATTTTCGAGATTTCTATTTCAAGGTCCTTGTATTTTGAACAACTTTTTTGAATATCTTCAAAGATACATTGCAGTCAGCAGGGACTGCCATATCAATAAGGAGGCACCGTTTTTTGTTTGTGGTCTTTAATAACAATATCTGTGCGGTTGGCTTGATTGTTCTGTCAGTGTGTATTGTGTAGTCCCATAGAATTGTAACAGGTCCTATCTCCGTAACCGGGTCTGGGTGGTGTTCATACCAGTTTCTTTCAGTTTTCTTCCCGTAGAAGTTGCAGATTTTCCAGTGCAGATATTGGCCCACTCTGTCATGTCGGTTTTATATTCAGTGGGTGCCAACACCGTATAACCTGATACAAGATGATCAATCGTTTCTGGATATTTATCACAGAATCTGCATTTTGGACTGACACAATATTTTAGTATATGCGCTTGATAATTCCTGGTTAGCAAGCATTGGTCCTGCGCAGCAAGGATAAAACCTTCAGTTTCCACTTTCAACCCTGCACTACGTAGCCACTGATGGGTACGGGTTTTGTCTACGTCAGCTTGTTTGGTACGGGCAGAGTATTGGCCATGAAGCGGTTTATCTTGCCATCGCTTCTGTAACTGGTCTGTTGCATTCGTCTTTGCTGTCTTTTTTAGGTCTTTTGCAGTTTCAGCCGGTGTATTGTGCTGTACTTGCATCTCTACGCCCATTTGAAACTCCATTTTGAATTTGTTGGCTTCTTTCATTACGGAGTAAAGACGCTTACTACTTTCATGTTCCTTAACGCATACCATCATCCAGTCTTCTGTAGTTTCCAAATATCTTTGGAGGCCAATTGTTGTAGTTTTGTAGGACAGTTCTAGTTGAACTAATCCTCTGCCTCCTTCGGATCTGGGCACATACAGACGATCGACATCAGCTTTGGGATGATGCATGCGATAACAAGTGAGAAGCTTTCTCGTTTTGGCATCCAGTCGCTTAATTTCAGCTATGGTCCAGTTAAGGACATTAAAGCTGTATTTTCACCACAGGGACAGCCAATGTGTTTATGGCTGATATCCTGTTTTTGAGTTTAGCTCAGTATTTAGTACCAAACGTGCACGCCTGTAGTATTCTTTTCTTATTTTTTCCTTCATTTGGGGGTGTTGTATACCATCTCCTTCGCTAATTCCTAGGTACTTATAAGCTTCACCATGCTCTAGTTCCCTAATCTTTGTGACAAAATCTAAATCTATTAAGGGTGTTTCTGTAATTCTACCTTTCTTGAAAGTTACTTTTGCACATTTATCTAATCCGAAGTCCATACCTGTCGTCACTGAAGTATTTTACAATATTGAGGAGGCCTTTCAACTCATTGTCGTCTTTGGCAAAGAGTTTGAGATCATCCATGTAGAGTAGGTGATTGAATATTTTCTTATTTATTTTGTAACCATAGCTACTGTTGTTCAGTTCATGTGTAAGAGGGATTAAGGATAAACAAAACAGAAGGGGTGACAGAGAGTCTCCTTGAAAGATTCCACGTCGGATATTCAGACGGTTGGATATGGCAGTGCCCCCGGTGTGACTAAGGTATAGTTTGGTGTTCCACATTCCCATGCTGTACTTAAGGAAATTTAATACCACAGGGGAGACTTTGTACATTTCCAAAGTCTTAAGGATCCAAGAATGTGGAACACTATCAAAGGATTAATGATAATCAATCCACGCTGCACTTAGGTTCCTGCGTCGTCTCCTGCAATTTTCCAGGATCATTTTATTTATCAGAAGTTGATCCTTACAGCCATTTGAACCTCTTCTGCATCCCTTCTGTTCCAGCGGGAGAGTGCTGTTTGTTTCGAGAAAGGAATAAGTACGGTTCGTCAATGCAGACGTGATCAACTTATACGTTGTGGAGAGACATGTTATCGGTCTATAATTTTTCGGGTCGTCTGTTTCAGTTGTTTTTGGTATGAGGTATGTCATACCTTCAGTAATCCATTCCGGGGTTTCATAGGGATTATTTACAAGCGTTGATAATGTTTTTGCATGAATTTCATGGGTAGATGTGAGATGATACAGCCAGAAATTGGGCAACTTGTCACTTCCTGGGGATTTCCACTTTTGGGATTTCGTTAGAGCTTGCCTAACATCATCTGTGGATATATTTTCCCATTCTTGCAGAGGTGTATCCAGCATTCGTTCTTCTTCACGCCGTATCCACTCTGCCTTTGGGTTATACTCCTTTGGGCTGCTCCAGATATTTTCCCAGAATGTCTGTACATTATCAATCGATGGTGGCCTTTCTACATGTATAGGTGTTTTTCAATTTCCCTGTAAAATTTCTTAAGATCTGTTCGAATATTTTATTTTGGCGATAGAACCTACAACGTTTTTCGTATCGTCTTGTTCTCTGCGCCTTCAGCTGAAGTTTCTGCTTCAGCATTTCCTTGATTGATGGAATATCAATTAGGGATTTAATGTTATATTTCCGCTTGATCTTTTTTGAATTTACGTGTGGAAATATTAGGGTTTCTGGTGAGCTCATCTAATATAGAAAGCTCACATCTGATTTGTTGTATTTCTCGAATCAGTTTGGTTTTCCAAGCTGGTTCTCTGTGTCTGTTAATTTTATTTATTGTCTTGACTCAAGCTTCCGAGTCGCTGCTAAAGCTGTGGCGTATATGACGTTGTTAACTTCTGTGATGTTTCCCGGTGGTTTATCTGTTAACAGTGTTTCCAGAGCAGCATTGTATATTTTCACGATGTGCCTGTTGGAGTTCGTCATATGGATTTTCGGGAGCTGGTCTCTGTCTGACAATTGTGTGAATGTTACTCTGCTGAACACTTGGATGACGTCATTTTTCGCTTCGGTGATTTCAGCTCCGTGGTTTTCAGGAATTCTAACTTATTGTCACTGAAGATGACTTCAGGTGCAGTTTCTGGAGGACTGTAGGTTGTGTTTAAGGTAGAGTCTTGGGTTTCATTTCCTGGGAGATTATTCCGTACTTCATTCTCTCCAGCATCCACCCCATACTCTGTTGCATTCCTTATTTCTACATTCGTCTCAATAGAGTTTGAGTGATGGGTCATAGTATTTTGTCTTATATGTAATTTTATCTTATTTATTTCTGCCTGTGAGAGTCTGTTGTTTCGCATGATGTCCCTACGTACATTGGCAAGCATGTTTGGATTAAGGTTAGGTCTTACATCATTTCCCACCGTACTTCTCCATATTTGGTATGTTTGATTGGTGGTGTTCTTTGCTGGGTTTTCGAGTGCAGTGAAGAAGGATGTCATGACTTGTCGATACTCTTCGCGGCTCCATTTCGTTCGTTTACTTTTTATTAGTCGATTTTGCATAGAGTCACTTGGTCCAAGGTTGGCAATAATCCGGTTTTGGTGACCAAGTGTCTCTTCGTGTGTGGAAGAGTTTGTTCCAGTGGCAGACTTTTCGTTCTCAGACTGGTTCCTCTCTGAGTGACGCGGCCCTTGTTGCCCCGGTTGACGGCCGATCCGGTATGAAATATTATTCGTATTCATTGAAATTAGTAGAGATGCGTTTTAACCTTGACCGCCAAGGGGTAGTTATGTTCAGATTACCAGCTGTAGGAAGAATCTGGAAGATCCAGGAGCACGCCCATACAATGAGATTGTGGGTTTTTTGATATAAAGAGAGAATATTTCAAAAGATTGTGTGGTATTCAGTGGGGTAGACTATAGTAAGTTTTAACTTAGTATAAGTCCGAGTGACCACCCCAGGTAGGGGGGAATAAATGCATTTTACTATATAGACTTAGAAAAAAAAAAAAATAAAAAAAAAAAAAAATAAAAAACGGAAAAATAAATACAACATGATCCCTGTCAATGCGGATACATACACATGCAAATTATATATATATATATATATATATATATATATATACACATGAGAGAGAGAGATATTAGTAAACATGTACACATATACGCAACGACAGAGATTTGGGGATTTGGGATGCTTTTATTATTATTATTATTGTTATTATTATTATTATTTCCTTTGATTTCTGGTGTGTACTCATTTCTTTCCGGGTCCAATTAAAAAAAATCACATATTTTATATAGATAAAGCCCTTCATACGGTGTGGGCTGTCCCTGTGAGAACAATTTTTGTATTTCTTTCAAGCATGGACTTCCAGGAATCCCTTCAATTAGTCTACTGGAATCTTTTCCAACAAATACGAGGGCTCCAACTACAACAGGAATTGTTGATGTTCCCATGTGCTACATTTTTGAGATTTCGATTTCAAGGTCTTTGTATTTTGATAACTTTTTGAAGATCTTCAAATATACATTGCAGTCTGTCGGGACTGTCAAATAAATAAGGAGGCACTATTTTTGTTTGTGGTCTCTAATAACGATGTCTGGGCGGTTGGATTGTTCTGTCTGTATGTATTGTGTAGTCCCATAAAATTGTAACAGGTCCTATCTCCATAATCGAGTTTGGGTGGTGTTCCGTAGAAGTTGCATATTTTCCAGTGTAGATATTGGCCCACTCTGTCATGCCGGGTTTTATATTCACTGGGTGCCAATACCTTTCAACATGATGCAAGATGATCAATTGTTTCTGAATATTTATCACAGAATCTGCATTTTGGGCTAACACAATTATTATTATTATTTTAATTCCTTTGATTTCTGGTGTTTACACATTTCTTTCCGGGTCCCGCCCAGAGACCTAAGGTTAGAAATGGCATCATGACATTTTCCACTGACACAAAAAAAAAAAGAAAAAAAAAAAAAGAAAATATTTTACATAGATAAACCCATTCGTAATGTGTGGGCTGAACTCGGGAGAACAATCTTTTGTAATATCATTATTGTTATTATTATTATTATCAACAAATACGATTTATTGTATCACTTTTAACACTCACTCATCACACAACGAAATCCAGGTAGCTCTTGCGATCTGTTAGGCTGTAAACACTTCCACATATCGAGTTTCTTTTTTTTTTTTGTTAGTATAAGTAACAAGACTGTACCTATCACCGGTTTGCTAGGCCTGCCACGTAAATTACAGTATTATTATTATTTATAATTTAACTTCGATGATCGAATAAAAACCGGTGTTTTAATGTGATATGACACTGGTGAAATAAAATCCAACTTCAATTTAAAGTGATAACTCGTTCTAAATGCGCCTGTGCTAAAAATGTCGTAGCTTATATATAACATATGCAGCTTATATTAATTTGTAAATTGAATTTCACAGGAAAAAACGGGAAAAAACTATTGAAAGTAGAAAAGAGGCGCATACCATTAAATGGAAAATACTGGCCAAAGCAGAACCATATAACAGAGCCGGTGAAGGCTGTAATTTTATGCATAACGGAAAAATTAATAATCCTGCATCAAAGGAGAGCTCAATTCAATGGCCGCATGCCGGCATAAAATAAATATTTGACTAAAAACACACATTTGGGATAGGAGTTACCTGCCACTCCTGCACTATATAAGTTAAATGATAGTTTGGTTCCATACTTCCGCCTAATGTTTGCCGTTCCATGAAACTCTGAGTAGCGGATTTGGTATATATATATATATATATATATATTTATATATATATATATATATAATGAAATGGACAAAGTCCGACAATTATTTAATACATTTTTTATGTTTATACGTTCTTTTTATATATACAAATATTTAAGTAAATGCTCTGTTTATAATAAACAGTATTAATAACATTTTCTGGCCTGAATGTCCGAGAAATTTTCATAGAAAATATGCGTCCTCCGACAGGAATCGAACCTGTATCTTATACGGAACTGTCATATAGCCTGACGTGCCTTAACCGATTGGGCCACAGAGGAGCGTTCGGTTAGCATGGTCGATTGTGTTTAAAAACAGTAAAATCGACCTTGCTAACCAAACAAATAAAGATACCATGCCATTGATTAGGTGATTACAATTACGTGTTGTACAATCACATGTTGAACTGTCTGCCTTCAGGCAGTGAAGAACTTAAACAAGGCTATGCCTACGGGTAGAGACTCGTCTGGGGTGTTAGACCAAACCGATTCCATGTATGCGAGGTCTACGGGGAAATTTTGCCTGAGTCTACGGGCTCGGATTCACCCCACTTGAAAATCGTCCTTGTGCCACATCCTGCCTTATGGGGAGGTTGGTAAATACCAGTTGCAATTACGTGTTTCACTATTGTGTTAACCCGGACTTTAAAACCGTGTGTTCCGTGTTTCAAGACGTATTATTACTTTTTTAGCAGCTTTACGCAGTCATATATTAACTTATAAGTAATCAATAATCTTTCCGTTGACACTTTACTTCTTCGTTGTTAATATATTTTAATTGCTTTTGATAATTAAATACTTTATTATTTTACATTGAAGTCTTTCTCTTATTATTTTTATTAGGTACGTGTGACGGATTAGAATATATATATATATATATATATATATATATATATAGTTTTTAGGTGTGCTATATTTAGAGCATAATGTGTTCAATATCGGAGATAAAGCGTATGTAAATATAAAAATGAACATTGAAGTCAACACTCAGAGGCGACAGGCTGTTTCATGCTAGACGCAATCATCAGGTCACCTGATAATTGCGTCTAGCATGAAACAGCCTGTATCTTAGAAATGATTAAAGTTACTTACTGAAATTCTCCGAGGTTTTTATAACACTACTGGCCTCTACATTGAACAATAACAATGTATAATTACTGTCTAATCGATCATAAACGTAAGTGAAATGTTCATCATTAATTAATCATAGCTAAGGATCGGAAGCTCTTGTAGTATTGAAATCAAGTTCAAATGTATATATTATTCCAGGATTATTTTCAAATGATCTTCGCCCTCTCTAAACCTTCTAGCTTTCTGTCCTAAAGTAACACGGTGCCTTACAGGTTTCCCGTACGATTTCATTTTCAAGTCTTTGTTCACTGCTCTTTTGACTGTCATAGGTGAAACTCCTCTCCCACGTGCCAGACGTCTTATGGATCCATCTTTCTTAAACTTATTCACCGCTCTCTTGAATGGACTTTGAAGATGGAAGCCATAGTTTGAATGTTGGTGCCATTACTGAAGGCCTGAATGATTTTGTCCTCTCACCATAGCTCAGTTGGGAAGACAGTGGGACTGACACAAAACGATTTTAAACTTTTTTTTTTTTTGGCTGAATAACTCAAAGGATTTTTCAGGGATTCTTACGACGAATAGTGTCAAAATGACGAAAGGTGTTATCTGAAAATCTGTAAAAAAAAAAATGAAACTCAATTAGTTTAATGTATTTTTTAGATATTAAACATTTTGTGGTAATTATGCTGTTACAGGATTTAGACAATTTTTGTTGTCACACTCGATATATATATATATATATATATATATATATATATATATATATATAAATGGTGGTACTCGTTTGGAAAAACTTTGGATAGCTCAACTTGCAGTAGAACAAATCGGTACCCGAGGAAAAATGAGGAATAAAAAAAGAAAGAACCAAGAACATTAAAACAAGACGAAACAATCGTCAAGTGTTTAAGATCCAAAGCCAAAGAAAAAAAAAAAAAAAAACGAGTAAAAAGACAACGACGTAGAGTGCTCAATACCTTAGGTAGAGCGATAAACTAGAATAATCCTAAACGGATGTTCAGGGTAAAGCCTGTAGTATATATATATATATATATATATATATATATATATGTGTGTGTGTGTGTGTGTGTGTGTGTGTAGTTTATTATTTGTTATAATTGTAGGAGAAGAGAGCTCAATATCAGAGATAGAACGTTTATAGATATAGGCAATGTGAACACGGGAGCCAATTACCACTATTTATTCAGCAGGCTAAAACAATTCTACTAGAGGAAATTAACTAATAGCCAAATTAGGTTTAAATCAATGAAGAAAACACACTATCTGTAATAGATAGGTGCCGTAACATAAAAAAACAAGTACAAATGTACATTCAGCCAATTTAATATTAAAGATTTCTATCCATTCATCACTGGATATATATATTTGATGAAGCCATCTCTCTAGCAAAGTAATACATAACAATCACAATAGATCAAGGAAAAATGTAAAACACTGTCGAAGACTACTTCTATTGGATAAAGAAACAGCATGGTTAAAGAAGAGAACAGAGAAAACATTTAACGTAACCATGGGATTCTATGACAGAGTGTAGCAACAAGCTACTCGCTAGCTAGGATTATTAACAAAAAATATAGTATTGTACAGAATTGACGGGCTGATAATCTTAAGAAATTTCAAAACGAAAAACAACAAAAAAAAGAATAAAATCAGAAATGAAATTTTAAATGGGATTTGAAATCAACACCAGGACAAACAAACAAAAAGGTAGACTTCTTGCATGTAACATTACACTTCCTCAAAGGTATATTTCAAGCGTTCAGAAAACCAATTGACAAGCCACTTTCATTCAAACCCTTAGCATAATCAAACAAGTCCTACAATCAGCCGCAGATTATCCGGCAACTGGTCAGACGACAAATTTTTCAATGAAGTAAAACGCGAATATGGAATAGACCTAAAACACACTGTTCTCAGCAAAACTTATATTTACACCTAATAAAACTAAACAAACATTCAACGGAAATAGAAGTATCATATTGTTCAGCTCACTATATAATAAAAATGTAAGAATAAATATTGATAAAATATTCATCAAAATTACAGGCAAACATTTCCTTAAATCAAGCAAACTGCACAAGTTATACAATAGTAATACTTTAAAATCTAACTATTGCCACACACGAAAGCATACTAGAATAATAAAAAAACAAAGCATAAAAACACTAGTACATCACAAACAACCACGACACGGACTTGTAACTGCAGTACAAAGTACAAATTTCAACTAAACAGTAATTACCTGAAACATAACGCAGTATACGAAACTATGATAATATCCAAAGGAAAACCAGAACTTATATACATAGGTATAGCAGAAGATTCCTGAAAATAAGTGTTACTCACACAAAACATTTAACAACAAAAAAATATAGCCACAATACAACCTACTCAATGCAAATGGTTTATTTGCACTTCTTCACACACTTGAAATTCTCTTTTGAAATTGTTGGCTTCATTTATTACTGAATAAAATGTCTCATTCGTTTCATCCAGTCTTCTGTACTTTCCAGGTATCTTTGAAGACCTATTTTTGTGGTTTGCAAGTCAGTTCTAGTTGAACTAATCCTCTGCCTCCTTCGGATCTGGGCACATAGAGACAATCAACATCAGCTTTAGGATGATGCATGCAGTGGCAAGTGAGAAGGTTTCTCGCTATGACATCCATTCGATTAATGTCAGCCATGGTCCAATTAAGATGTTGAAACTGTATTGCACCCCAGGGACAGCCATGGTGTTTGGGACTGATATTCTGTTTTGTGAATTCAACTCGGTATTGAACACCAGACGCACACGCCTGTAATATTCCTTTCTTACTTTCCCCTTCATTTGGGTATGTTGTATTCCATCTTCGCTGACTCCTAGGTATTTATAAGCTCATTTTTCTTTCAGTTCCCTAATCTTTGTGATGAAATCTCGATCAATTGAGTGTGTTTCTGTAATTCTCCCTTTCTTGAATATTACTTTTGTACATTTATCTAATCCGAAATTCATACCAATGTCATCACTAAAACATTTTGCAGTAGACCCTTTAACTCATTGTTGTTTGGAATTTCATTGGGGGTTATTGATTAGAATTCGTATTATGAATTGATGACAGATGCTAAGGATATCATGGACCGAGCGTGTGAGCAACGATGACGTCTTAGAGAGGATGCAAACAACGAGGAGGCTTATACTTAACACCAGAAAGAGGCAGCTGAAGTTTCTGGGACACATAATGAGGAAGGAGGGCCTGGAGAATCTGATGTCGAATAGAGGGAAAGAGAGACAAGGGAAAGTAGCGTGTGACATACCTGACGAGCTTGAACAGGTGGATGACAGAACGTGGTCTGAAGGAGGAAGCAGAAGGAAGGAACTTGCTTCTGAGAGCTGCAAGGGATAGGAGGAGGTGGAGAGCCATGATCGGCTACATCCTGAAAGGCACATAAAAGCAAAGAAAGACAAAAGACAGAACCAAAAGTTGGGTACCTTGTCATTTCCTGGAGATTTCAATTTTGGCGTTTTGTCTAATATTATTCTTGGTTATGTTTTTTCCTTCATTCTTTCTTGTTTATATTTGATTCACTCTGAAATGGATTTATATTCTTTAGTGTTGCTCCAAATATTCCTCCAGAACTATTGTATTTCTTCAATAGATGGTGGCTTTTTAACTTCTATAACTTCTTTTCCAATTTCACTGTAAAACCTCTTGAAGTCCGTTTGGAATACCTTATTTTATCGGTAGAAAGTACAACGCTTTTTATATCGTTTTTTTCTTCTTCTGTGACTTTAATTGCAGTTTATGTTTAAATATTTACTTAATTGCTGAAATTTAATTTAGTAATTTAATTTTATATTTCCGCTTGATCTTCCTGCATTTGCGTATTGAAACATTTGAGTTTTTTGAAATCTCATCTAGTTTCGATAATTCACATTTATCATTATTATTATTATTATTCATTCATTCTTTTATTCGCTGAGTGTTTAAAAAGATGTAACTGATGAGTTACATTGAAAGTTAAGTATCAGCAAGTCTCCTCAATATTCTTCTCAGTATCCTTGTTTTCAATAATGCTGTTGTCTAGATGGTTCCAATTCTGTAACTAAATTTCAAATTCTCCATTTTTTAAGGGATTTTTGGATCATTCCAAGTGCTTCGATAACAATTTTTATCTTCATGTTCTACAACTTTCTCAGCTCTTGAGAAAGTTCAAGATGCTTATCGTTTTGATTTTGATTTTTCATCTACTCCCCGCTCATCTGAAACAGCGAAAACTACTGCTTGGCATTTTTCTTCTCGTTTATTCCGACAAAATCGGTTCTTCTGGTCTGGATTGAATGATCTGTGCGAATCTCAAAATCCTTGAGGATTATGTTTCATTGTCTAAGAAAGATTCTTATCATTCTGTTTCTAGTAATCTTCTTGGGCAAAATTACTACATTATTTGATTATGTGGTTCACTTTCTCATTTGTATTTCCACACAAGCAAAATACGATGTTTTCCTATTCTTTCTTTCTTTCTTTCTTTCTTTCTTTCTTTCTTTCTTTCTTTCTTTCTTTCTCTCTTTTTCCTTTCTTTATTTCTCTCTTTCTTTCTTTCTTTCTTTTTTATTTCTTTCTTTCTTTCTCTCTTTCTTTCTCTCTTTCTTTTTTCTTTCTTTCTTTATTTCTTTATTTCTTTCTTTTTTCTTTCTTTCTTTTGCTCTCTTTCTTTTTTCTTTCTTTCTCTCTTTCTTTCTTTCTTTCTTTCTCTCTCTCTTTCTTTCTTTTTTCTTTCTTTCTTTATTTCTTTCTCTCTTTCTTTCTTTCTTTCTTTCTTTCTATCTATCTATCTATCTATCTATCTATCTATCTATCTATCTATCTATCTATCTATTAGTAGTAGTAGTAGTGGTGGTGGTGGTGGTGGTAGTAGCAGTAGTAATCAACGCTCTTTTCTACACGATCATTCAAAAAAATCATTAATTTTCATTCGTCTGCTTATAAACTCTATAATGTCATGAAAAAAACGTCCAATTTTTTTCTCCACCTTTCACCTTTATCTGTTTTTTCTTTCTTTTTTTTTTTTGTTATTCACTGTCCCTTCTCGAAAATATTCTCCTTCCTTCTAATTTCTCTCTTTTATCCTTCATCTGTTTCTTTTTCTTTCCTTTTCCCTCCTGATTCTCTCACCCTTTTTCATGTTTTACTCGTGTTTCCTTCTACTCCTGACCACACAAATCTGGGCAACGCCGATAGTCGAAACACTGACTGTAAATGAAATCCTTACAACCCCGACCTCTGAAACCAATTTTAAAATAACATTCAAATCAAATTTTAATGTTCAAATATTTTTTAATCTCTTTTAGCGAAATGGTTGCACACATTTTCTCTTCTTAATTCTTCTTCCATATTTAAGCATTTTCTTTGGCTTTTAGACATTACTCAAAGCAGTTTAAATATCTTTGATGATTTCCGTGTCCATTGTGTAAAAAAAAGAAAAGAAAAGAAAACAACATTTTAATTGCTTGATTTCCAAAATTACCCTCATTGATTTGCCAGACTGAAAAAAAAAGAAAAAAGAAAAGATGAACAATCACTGACTTTCACATTTAATAGATTTTGCTTTTACCTTAAATCCGACAACTTTTTTTTAACCTCGACATTTTTTTCTGAAGAAAGGCCGGTAGAAATGGGGGAAGTTGTTGAAACAGAAAAAAAAAAAGAAAAAAAGGAAAATATTAGTCAATACAATCTGCATTTTAATTTTAAATTTAATTGATCATTAAATTCGTATTCAAGAAACCATTTTAAGATCCACATTTTATTTTTAAATAAAAATGATGAAATCAAATAAACCGTGACCCTCGGAGAACATCAAACAGTAGCGCCTCAGAGAAACCTGGCCGATAAAGAAAACGAGAGAAATATGACAGTAAGAGAGAGAGAGAGAGGGGGGAGAGGGAGAGAAAGAGAGAGAGAGAAAGAGAAAGAGAGAGAGAGAAAGAGGGAACAAAGGAAAAAAGTGGGTAAAAAAAAGAGAGAAAATAAAAATGTTATTGTTAAAGAGAGAAAGAGAAATAAAATAAAAACAGAATGACAGAAAAGAAGAAAAAGAGAAAGAAAAAGTTAGCAAAAAGGTTACCAACGGAAGTGGTAGACAAAAGCAAATTTAGTAGTTTCGAATGGTCGCTTACCGTTGAGCATCAGTTCGAAGAAGGTTGAACCAAACATCCGTGCAACAGTGATAGGGTTAACACCCATCCTGCCAATATGAGAAACTTTTCTTAAGTCTTTTCTCTTTTTTCACTACTTTCCCTATTGAAAAACCTTTTTTTTTTATCTCTCTTCCACAGAACAATGATTTTTTTTCATGATAAACATTAAAATGGTTTTTGAAAACTCCAACAATGAATTAGTAGCCGAGTGCCTAGTGGTGAGATTGTGATGTCAAACGAAGCGTCTACTATTTAGAATAAAGAGATGAACAAAAAAAAAGACAAGATGAATCCTAGGAGACATCATTTTGGTTCTTGATTTTTTTTTTCAAGAATTTTTCTAAGGTCTGTTTTTAACTTTATTTAAAGTCATTTTATTGACCCTTTCATTGTATTTGTTTTATCGGCCGAGTTGTTCATCGGAACTGTTCGTGCTGGTCATCGTCTGTCTTTGTTTCTTGAGCGCCTTTCTCTTTTGAACCGATTTCCATTGAAAGAATAATGTGACTAGTACAATGACTACTACCGCTATAATCAGGGACAGGCTTCAGTTGCGGGTAACTCTCCGCAGTAGAGCTTCTGACCAAAGGCCAAGAAGCCAGGATATTTTAGATTCATTTTTACCGTTCCGGGTCAGCAAAATCTCTTCTTTGCGTTCATCTAAGAGAAAGTAAAAAACTGACTTCAATTGCCACAACAACCACAATTGCTACTAAAATCACAATCAACTAACAAAGCACTGTTTGCGGGTTGAGCCAATTTATATAATGTTAGTCAAAAGGGGACCAAGTTCATTCACATGGCAAATTATTATATTATAATCATAATAATAATAATAATAATCAAATAGAAAAACAAAATGTTTTTATTCTATGTCGTTATTACGCATGTGTACTATAGACAGGATTTTAACTAAAAACCATTTGAAAATAAAACTAAAATAAATATTCAGCTACGTTTTCTCCTTAGTGGCTAAGATAATAGTTTATTTTCTATTGGCGCTATTGAACGGGGTTCGGGCTGCAGAAGATGTGAGGTTTTCTGATTTTGATTTTTCAAAGCTATCAGCACCTCCCATCGCTTGCAGATTGGGAAATTGATTCAACACAATCTTCGTAACTATTTTCTCTCAATTGTCGTAACTAAGTTTAATAAATGTCTATAAATATTTATATTCCATAGACAGGAAACTATATATATATATATACATATATATGATCATATATATATATATATATATATATATATATATATATATATATATATATATATACAGAGAGAGAGAGAGACATGATTATCTATATAAGGAGAGAGAGAAAACATGATCATCCATATAGGGAGAGAGAGAGAGGCATGATTATCCATATAGGGAGCGAGAGAGAGAGAGCCATGATCATCCATACAGGGAGAGAGAAAGAGAGAGCCATGATCATCCATATAGGGAGAAATGGAGTGAGAGCCATGATCATCCATATAGGGAGAGAGAAAGAGAGAGAGAGAGAGAGAGAGAGAGAGAGAGCCATGGTCATCCATATAGGGAGAGAGAGAGAGAAGGAGTGAGAGACATGATTATCTATATAAGGAAAGAGAGAGGCATGATCATACATATAGGGAGAGAGAGAGCCATGATCATCCATATATATATATATATATATATAGATAGAGAGAGAGAGAGAGAGCCATGATCATCCATATAGGGAGAGAGAGAACGAGAGCGAGGGCGAGAGAGAGAGAGAGAGAGAGAGCCATGATCATCCATATAGGGAGAGAGAGAACGAGAGCGAGGGCGAGAGAGACAGATAGCAATGATCATCGAGAGAGAGAGAGACATGATTATCCATATAGGGAGAGATAGAAAGAGAGCCATAATCATCCATATAGAGAGATAGATAGAGAGAGCCATGATCATCCATATAGGGACAGAGAGAGAGATAGCCATGATCATCCATATAGGGAAAAGAGAGAGAGAGAGCCATGATCATCCATATAGGGAGAGAGAAACAGGAAGAGAGCCATGATCTTCCATATAGGGAGCGAGAGAGAGAGCCATAATCATATATATATATATATATATATATATATATATATATATATAGAGAGAGAGAGAGAGAGAGAGAGAGAGAGATAGCAATGATCATCCATATAGGGAAAGAGAGAGCCATGATTATCCATATAGGGAGAGATAGGGGAGAGAGAGAGAGAGAGATAGCCATGATCATGCATATAACGAGAGAGAGAGAGAGATAGCATCCCATATAGGGAGAGAGAGATAGCCATGATCATCAATATTGGGAGAAATGGAGAGAGACCCATGATCATCCATATAGGGAGAGGGAGAGAGCCATGATCATCCATATAGGGAGAGAGAGAGAGAGAGAGAGAGAGAGAGCCATAATCATCCATATACGAAGAGAAAGAGAGAGAGAGAGCCATGATCATCCATATAGGGAGAAAGAGAGAGAGAGCCATGATCATCCATATATATATATAGAGAGAGACAGACAGAGAGCCATGATCATCCATATAGGGAGCGACAGAGAGAGAGAGCCATGATCATCAATATTGGGAGAAATGGAGAGAGACCCATGATCATCCATATAGGGAGAGGGAGAGAGCCATGATCATCCATATAGGGAGAGAGAGAGAGAGAGAGCCATGATCATCCATATACGGAGAGAAAGAGAGAGAGAGAGCCATGATCATCCATATAGGGAGAAAGAGAGAGAAAGTAATGATCATCCATATAGGGAGAGACGGGGAGAGCGCCATGATCATCCATATAAGGAGCGAGAGAGAGAGAGAGAGAGAGAGAGAGATGGCCATGATTATCCATATCGAGAGAGAGGGCCATAATCATCCATATAGGGAGATAGATAGAGTGAGATAGAGAGAGCCACGATTATCCATATAGGGGAGGGAGAGAGAGAGTCATGATCATCCATATAGGGAGAGAGAGAGAGAGATGATCATCGATATAGGGAGAAAGACACAGAGAGAGCCATGATCATCCATATATATATATATATATAGAGAGAGAGAGAGAGAACCATGATCATCCATATAGTGAGATAGAGAGAGAGACATGATTGTCTATATAAGGAGAGGGACAGAGGCATGATAATCCATATAGGGAGAGGGAGAGAGAGAGAGAGAGAGTCATGATCCTCCAAATAGGGAGAGAGAGAGAGAGAGTGAGTCATGATCCTCCAAATAGGGAGAGAGAGATAGAGAGATAGAGAGAGAGCCATGATCATCCATATATATAGAGAGAGAGACAGAGAGCCATGATCATCCATATAGGGAGAGAGAGAGAGAGAGAGAGAGAGAGAGAGAGAGAGAGAGAGAGAGAGAGAGAGAGAGCCATGATCATCCATATAGGGAAAGAGAGAGAGACAGAGAGACAGAGAGAGCCATAATCATCCATATAGGGAGAGAGAGAGAGCCATGATCATCCATATAGGGAAAGAGAGAGACAGAGAGACAGAGAGAGAGCCATGATCATTCATATAGGGAGAGAGAGAGAGAGAGCATGATCATCCATATAGAGAGAGAGAATTTTGTTTGATATTGATTCTTTGTTATGAAAATTTATTCCTATTTCATTTACTACTTATAAAAATGAAACCTTTTACACAAATGAATTTGCTCTCATTTTTAGGGCATAAACGATTATGTCTCTTCACAACTTCCTTTACTTTAAGTAACGTAAAGTTTGAATTGCCATGATTATTTTTGCGAAAGATAGTGGTTTAGAATTCCCATTACACTTGTTTAGTGGTTTCCCTATCAAGGCAAGATACCTCAGTCTACCCTTCTATTTAACACATAGCTAGTGAGGCAAAGAAGAGATGGTTTCATACCTTTTCCAAAGCAAGTGTGAAGTGAACGTAACTCAGGTGAAATTTGAACTCGGTCTACCGAGTTTTCCATTTTACGCGCCGATAACCGTAACGCTGCCTGCGCATAAATTTTAGTATTGTTTTTTTCTTTTCATCAGTCATCTAAAGTTTTACTGGTACTATTTACTAAGCTTAACCAGGAACAAAGTTACTTTACAATGTGCATTAAAGAATTTTTTTCGCAAAAAATGATCTACCAGATAAGTCTATTAATCCTATATGAAACTGAGACGGTTCCAAACCAAATTCCTCCTCTTCAAATCACCTGAACTCTATAAATGACGTTCATTTGTGGTTAAAGCTTAAGAAAAAAAATTCAACCATGTTAACTTTATTGAAAAAAAATTATTTTGCTAGTAAGAGACCAGGATGATGTCTTGTTTTTTTTTTTTTTTTAATTTCGTCAAGGCTAACTTTATTTATTCATTGATGACGTGATTAATTATAAAATACCACTCATCACAGGAGACGACTTCTTAAAGTGCATATGATATAATTAATATGTTCATATACATACAGTCAACGACGAAAGTATTCGTACACCCATCAATTTTGAATATTTTTATCCATTTAATACCCGGATGATGTCGGGGTTTTTTTTATATGTTAATAAGCATATAATAATAATTGTTCAATTTTATTCTATTTTTTATACTGTACGATTAATTTTGTTTTTTCTATTTTGCATAAATGGCCTGTCGAATATATTGTATTTAACCTATTGTTCTGAAAATTGAGTTTTATATTCCTCTTTTGTGCTTATTAAAATATAAAAAAACTGGCATCATCCGGGCATTAGATTCTGATAAATGGTTAAAAAAATATTCAAAATTAATGGATGTACGAATAATTTCGTCGTTGACTGTACATATACATTAAAAAAGATGCATCCTTTTTTTCTGCGGTCTCACTCCTAATAACCATTACACATGACATCACTATAGCTGAACCCCACGTTACCTGCTGCTGTGAGTATTCATGACCGACCACTTTCTTTGTTGATTGGACCCGCTCCAAGTTTTAGAAGAAAAAGACAAAGTGTTATGATAAAGTGTTTAACTGGAAGGGTTAATTTTGTTGTATCAAAACCTATATAAACCAATTGAAAATTAACCCAGAGACCTTCGTTATTTTGTTATGTTATTTTTATTTTCGCCAGCTGAAGCGTTTTTTGCCCTTTTGTAGCACTGGTTCCGCTGCGGTTCGAACCAGCGCTCAAGTACTGACGAAATTCGCTTCTCTGTGATCAAGGAACACAACGTAGGAAAAAAGCAGATGAAGGAACGAAGCGGAAAGCAGATTGATCATCAGTTGGCCGGCGGCAGTGCTGACCAACGTGAGAACCGATGACCAAGCCGGACCGGCCGTGTTATATTAAACCTTTGACCAGACAACGGGAAACTTTAGAAATCATGGTCACTTTCAGTTCAAACTTGCCGGATAAATTATCCGGCTATTTAG
>CAHIKZ030000823.1:75000-95000 GCA_903632075.3 Acanthosepion pharaonis | reverse complement strand
TGAGGACAATAGTTCGAATAATGCAAATAGTGTACACAATACCTCATCTCAGAAATATATATATATATATATATATATATATATATATATATATATATATATATATATATATATATATGTATGTATTATTTTCAATATAGTGCTCTCACGCTGTTTTGTCACGACTACAGATGTATAAGGTATATTCAAACAGCAGTATTTCACCTCATATTTTTGTTAAATTCAAACAATATAAGACAAATATATGTAGATAATACCAAAATATTATATACTGCACTCGCTCTAGGAAAGATTCATTATAGAAGCCATCATTATACGAAAGAAACACATCACATTAAATAAAATCTTTCACCTCATCAGATGGTATCTTGAAGCGTGTGTAAAAACATTTAATATGCGCACAAAATAATGACACTTATAAATATTTGATACATGCTTTTCCGGTGCGGTCTAGTTCGCTTTAACTTTGACACATAATGTCACTTTGAACTGATACAAATTCCTAAACTGTAAAAAAAAATGCCAAGATGTAGCCACGGAAATAATAAGCATTCCATTTACATCCAAGCAGCACAATAACACCGTGGAATAAAGGAAATTTTCAGCTACAGAATATTATTTTCCACATTTACTTTCGCCAACACTGAACAAAAGCTCTACATTTCAAAGCTGTATAGAGCTTCTATCAACGCGGCGAGCCACACACATCTTTAGTTGTTAGTGCTAAAACGCCTACTCACTACTGAACTGAGCTTACCTCCACTATGTGGTCTCCATAAGCATTCAAGAAACATGGTTGAATGTTAATGAGTGCATTTTCATCTCACACTCAGTAGTTATTCTGCCAATCATCTTTCTCTAGCATCGGAAAAAATTGAGTCGAGGCTCAACCCTTACAACCATACAACCAGCAATGACCTCAGACGTTGTGGAGCAAAATAATAAAATTAGAGGCATTACTTGCAGAGTATCGATAATATAGCAAGTGATTTTTTTTTATTATCGGGCTGCAACAAAACAAAAGACGAGGAAAAGGGATATTAGCAAAAGAATTACTTCTATGACAGTAAGAACAACAACAAAAACAAAGAAGGTTTGGTTTGATTTGTTTTACGGCATATCAACCTCAATGCGTTATTTAATATTGACAAAATTTTTATTGCTGGTAATATTTTTTTTTCAAAAATGTATTGCTGGAAATACTGTATCGCTGGTAATAATCATTTTTACAAAGTATTTCTGGTATTAAAACCTATTTTTACACATTCATAGTGTTTTGGGGGTTAACTATTTGCCTACAGCTGGGACTCTAACAGGTGCTACCACCCCGGGTCAGGATGGCCCTGGGAACACCAGCAATTAAGAGGTGGTTCCAGGCTCCTCAAACCCTCCTGGTCAGAGGCCTTGATGTTGGACGTAGTTTATGGTCTTACCCAGGACTCGGATGTAGTTTATCATCATACCCAGGACAGACAAAGAAGAAGAAAATAAAATCGAAGTTATATAGTATAGTATGGTATAGTATATAGCTGGCCACTCGTATTACTACTAGAGCGGCGAGCCAATCCCTATTGAAGACGCTTGTTCAGGCGCATTTATGTTTATTCAACACACCCACATCTTAGTTACAGTTTCTGGGAAATAACGTGTTTTCTAGCGTGATCAACAATTTGAACAAGGACAGCATGCGCAACCCGTCGGCCACGATGATTTGTGACTTCGTACTAGCACTGCTATCGACGCTCCTCAAGGGTTCCGTCTACCCAATTTCACTCACAAAGCTTAGGTCAACCCGTAGTATGATTTTCAGGCACTTTCCAAAGGTACCGCTTGGTGGGATCGATCCCTCCAGTCTGATAACATCAGGAAGCCTCCTTACAGACAAATCGACTATTGTGGGATTCTCATGGTCAGAATGCCAGCGTTCTAACCGTTCGGCCACGTGTCCATATAAAATCTAAGGACTAAAGTACTATTTCCGTATTTTTCGGAAAGCCTAGATTGGTGAGCAGTCAAAATCCCGTTCAAGAGTGGGTTCTTGAATAAAAATTGAATTTACACAATCCTTGCTTCAGGTGTTATGAGGATGTGCAGGTAATGCAATGGTTAGAAGCTTCAAATGTCAAATCCGAAAAGTGTTAATATTCACTCGCAAAAAAAAAATAAAAATATTATTATTATTCTTAAAATTTGAAATATGTTTCGGCTTTAAATAACCCACAAAATGTGTATAATCCGTAAAAATATTCACTCTCATGTGTGATGAATCTTGAATTGGGCGTAGAATCAAAATGGATGAATTGAGTAACCATTAAAAATATACAGGGATAGCATGTCAACAAATCAACGCCTAATGACATCGATGGTATTGATTACAGTCATGATGTTGATCTTGATGGTGGAAAAATGATGTTCTTCTTTCTGAGGAATGGTAGGGGTTATTTTAACATTTCTGATTAAGGTTGGTGATATTTATTACAAAACTATCAATGCAAATCGTTATAGTGATGATGTATGGAAGACTTTTCTATAGATACTCATCAGCAGTATTGGATCCACGTTTACAAAATCGGTTTTCCATCAGGAAATTTGAGATGAAAATGTCTCGGTTATCGAACAAAGTTCGATTTTCGAACCGAGCGGAACCGAGCGGATCCGAGCGGATCCGAGCGGAACCGAGTTAACCCGAACATAATCATTTCTGAGTCGACCGCCATGTTGTATGCATTCGTATATTGTGCCGTGTTGTGTTTTTCTTTTTCAATTCTATTTTACCGCGCCTTTTTTTTTTACTTCTCTTTATTAACCCTGGTTAGACATAGATCCAAAGAAAGCTAGCAGTGATACCGGCAAAGGAAAAAGAAAAGTTCAAAGTAAAACAGTTGTTGATGATATTGTCTCTTCCTACTTAGTTTCGTATGGCAAAATCAACGATATATAATTTTCTTATAAATAAAGAGATGATCATGTCTTTCTTTCCTCTTCCACTTACGCCATCAACACTCCTACTTACAGGTACGGTAAAATTGAAGTGTTCGTCTATATTTTATCTGTTTAGTATAGTTTTTTTTTTCCCTAGATTTAATGATTTTCATTAGTTTTGTGTATTATCTAGTGCACAAAGTACTGTTTAGATAAGCAATCATCTTGGGAACGGATTAATTCATTTTACATTGATTTCTATTGGAAAAATAATTTCGGTTTACGAACATTTTGGTTTACTAACGGGCTTCAGAAACGAATTAAATTTGTGAACCTAGGTTCCACTATATATATATATAAACGAATTTATTTTTTTAATCCAATCGTTATTTTTATTGGATACCCGTATTTGAGAAGACGCTCCGTTTTATTTTAAGCAGTATTTATTTCGTCCACTGTCCTGCACACTCGAGAAAAATTGTTAAAGAAAATGTGCCTTCCAGCAGGATTCGGACCTGCGTCCTTCTTTGCTAGAGATATCACTGTCAGGTCCGGTAGTGCTTTAACCAATCGGCTAGGAAGAGCTTTGCAATCAAGCGAGGTTCTGTTTGCCTTTAAAACACTAAAAGTAACGTTTCAAGTAATACATATATATTGCAAACTGTTAGCTTAGTCGTTTCTAATACGCAACAACTCGAGAAGGTGGTGGAGGCCGGTGAAAATGATAGGGGCGGTGACTGCAAAGAGACAAGACCACCAAGCTACATTTGCCGAGGTTTCAAAACATAAAAAAAAAACATTTGTAAAAGGAAAATTGAGGACGATAAAGAAAGCGAAAGACTGTAAGAGAAATATATTGTTGATTGATTGATTCGTTTTTTACGAGTTATCAACCCTTTTGAAGGTTATTTAAACCTAGAAAATATTTTTAGATTGTCAGAATTTCAGGGGGTTCGTGTGTGTGTGTGGGGGGGGGTAATAATGGTTTAGTGATACAAGTCTTACTAATGAACCCATAGATGTGAGGAGAAGAGATGAATAAATCTCGTTCCCAAAAGTATTTGAGATATAACGAATCTAACGTGAATTACAACTTGGCTCTCCGATTAACACTTCCGAGCCGTTATCCATTACCCCCCCCCACACACACATATCTTACAGCACCTGGTATTCCCAAGCAGTCACCCATCTAGGTACTGACAAGGATCGACGTTGTTTAACTTCAGTGATCGTACAGGGACCGGTGTTTCAATGTAATAAGACCGTAAGCCTAGAGAGGAAAAAAGAGAGGGAAAAGAAAAGCAGGAAAATAGAGAGAGAAAGAATAAAGGAAGAGAGGCGGAAGGGGAAAGAGGGAAAGAAAGAAAAGCGAAAAGGAGACCTAGAAAGAAAAGATAGAGAGAAAAGGAAAGAGATGATAAAAGAAAGAGAGAAGAGAGTGAAGAGGGGAGGAGTAAGTACTGAGCGAGAGAAAGAGGAATAAAGAAGGAAAGAAAAATGTTAGGTAAATTAGAAAAAGAGAGAAAGTGATAGAATAAAAGTGGAGAGTAACTGTCCTGGGTATGACGATAAACTACGTCCAGCAGCAAGGCCTCTGATCAGGAGGTTTTGAGGAGCATGGAACGACCTCTTAATTGTTGACCAGGGGTGGTAGCACCTGTTAGGATCCCAACTATGGGCAAATAATTAACCCCAAACTGAGATCAAAACACTAGGAAAGTATAAAAATAGGTTTTAATACCAGCAATACATTTTCGAAAAAGAATATTACTAGCAATGAATTTTTTGAGAAAATTTTATTATCAGCAATACATTTTTTGGTTTGTTTTGTTTTACGGCATATCAACCTCAATGGGTTATGTAATGCCAACAAATTTTTTATTGCTGGTAATATTTTGTTTTATCAAAAATCTATTTCTAGTAAAATTTATCCTTCAAAAATGTATCGCTGGTAATAATTTTTTTTTAAAAAATGTATTGATGATAATGGTTATTTTCTTCAAATATTTATTGCTGGTAATAATTTTTTTACAAAGTATTTCTGGTATTAAAACCTATTTTTACACTTTCATAGTATTTTTACCCCAATTTCAGGGTTAACTATTTGCCCATAGCTGGGACCCTAACAGGTGTTACCACACTGGCTCAGAGTGGACCTGGAAAAACCAGCAATTAAGAGGTGGTTCCACGCTCCTCAAAACCTCCTGAGCAGAGGCCTTGCTGTTGGACGTAGTTTATCGTCTTACCCAGGACGCAGATGTAGTTTATCTTCATACCCAGGACGCAAATACATTTATATTAATATATTACCAGCAATACTTTTTTTGAAAAAAAAATTTTACCAGAAATACTTTTTTGGAAAAAAATATTACCAGAAATAATTTTTTGAAAAAAATATTACCAGAAATATTTTTTTGAAAAAAAATATTACCAGAAATACTTTTTTGAAAAAAATATTACCAGAACTATTTTTTTGAAAAAAATATTACCAGAAATCCTTTTTTTGAAAAAAATATTACCAGAAATAATTTTTTTGAAAAAAAATATTACCAGAAATACTTTTTTTGAAGAAAATATAAATATAAATCTGGTCGTCAGTAAATAACCCATTGAGGTTTTCATATGCCGTAAACAAAACGAAGCCAAACCAAACCAAACCAAACCACACGTGAAGAATAAGAAAGACTGAAGCAAACAGAGATTAAACTAAAAGAAAAATTTGGGAAACTGAAAGAGAAAGAAAAAAAGAGAGAAATGAGATCAAGGGGAAGGAAAAAAGAGAGAAAGTTACGTACAAAATTTCACAAGAATACTACGGGTTTTACAAGTATGAATCATAATCTAGACTTGAAAATTGACGCAGTCTAGTCGGATGATTTTTAAGACGTCTTAACTCTGTGTAAAGAAGTTAAAAACGGATTTGGGCCGGGATGATAGAGTTGGCATTTTCTTTTTTTTTTTTTTTTTTGCCATTTCCTCTTGTCCATCAAATCAACTCAGCATTCATTCTGAAAGGAGTAGACGACTCGAAGGAAAATAAGTTATGATTCTCAGGAATCTGTGGATAAGAGCAAACCATTTTAATTTGGAATTAGATTTCCTTCGTCCATGTATTTTGATGAGCTCTAATCAAATTACTAACGAACAAAGACGTAGAATCAAGACGGATAAATTGAGTAACTATTAAAAATATATAGGAATAACATGCAACCAAATCCATGATGAATGTCATCGATGGTATTGATTACAGCCATGACGTCGATGATGATCTTGATGTTGGCAAATGTTGATGTTACATGCTTCAAGCTATTTGGAATATAAGGCGAATTGATAGAATTAAATATAGTTTGCAATAATTTATTTTCCTTTCAGCAAATTATGTTTTCCCTCTTCTATCCCTTTCACTATTTTCGTTTCTCTTTTTTTTAGTCGCCTGTCTCGTTCACCTTCTGCTCGCCATGATTACGGTTCTGTGTTTTCTTCTGGAACTGGGGCTAGCGCCATCGTTTAGAGACAAAATACCTCAACCAAGAGAAAGCTCTAGAACTTTCTTCAAACGTTATCTACTTGGCAAGAAAACATATCAAACTTTGGGAATTAATTTTTTTTTCTCTGTAAAATGGATGTTTAATGACGAGGAATAGGAACCTAATATAAAACATTGCACCTCTTTGCATAAAAATCAAACGTATAACCATACAGATATGTCCATTTCTTTTTGCGTAGATTAATATATAATTGTGCGCATAAAGATATTTTGTCCGGATATATTTACTCTGATACACGGTCAGGTGGGTTTGGCACACAGTGAAGATCAAACTCATTACAATAGTGAATTAGTTTTCGAGTTGAGCTTTCTAATCACCCTGCTACCGGTGGTGTCCGACGACATGCGCGCGTGTGTGTGAGCGCGCATGCGCGCAACTGAAGAAGAAAGTATGAAAGAATATAAATAGTTTTAAATATCATTGACACCTTAGCGTTCATCATTGCACAAACGTAGCAATCATAGAGAGATTAGGAGATTTCCTTAAATGAATCATTACTTGTTGCATCTGGGCTTCTTAGAAATAGAAATCTTAGATTTCACGCAGAATAGAGCTCTGAAACGTTGGCACTGTGGATTCCCTTGCTGCTGTTTGATAGGTTCTATCTAACTAAATTGACAGGGCGTCTTTGTGAACTGCTGCTTGCGTCTGGGTGATATAGAAAGAGATAGATAGATAGATAGATAGATAGATAGATAGATAGATAGATAGAGAGAGAGAGAGAGAGAGAGAGATAAAGAAAGAAATAAAGACAGATAAATAAATAGAGGGAAATAAAGAAAGAGATAAAGATAGAGATTGAGAGAAAGATAAAGAAAGAGATAGAGAGATAAAGAAAGAGACAGAGAGGGATAAAGAGAGAGAGAGATAAAGAAAGAGAGAACAAGATAAAGAAAGAGATAAAGATAGATAAAGAAAAAGATAGAGAGAGAAATAAAGAAAGAGATAGAGAGAGATAAAGAAAGAGATAGAGAGAACGATAAAGAAAGAGGAAGAGAGAAATGAAAAACAGAGAAAGATAAAAAAGAGACAGAAAGAAATAAAGAGATAGAGAGGAAGATAAAGAAAGAAATAGAGCGAGATAAAGAAAGAGAAAGAGATAAAGAAAGAGAGAGAGAGAAAGAAAGAGAGAGAGAGAAAGAAAGAGAGAGAGATAAAGAAAGAGAGAGAGAAAGTAAGAGAAAGAGATAAAGAAAGAGAGAGAGAAAGTAAGAGAGAGAGAAAAAGATAAAGAAAGAGAGAGAGATAAAGAAAGAGATTGGTGATTGTACGATAGGGAGTCAAAAGATAACGCTTTGATTTTGTTGGCGCTAGAGAGAGTTACATTAACAGACAAAATGGCGGCAGAAGAGGAGCTATGCGCGTTGAGTAGATGAGAAAGAAAAGAGAGAGAGGGAAATATCAGCTGACATTATTTCAAAAAGAGAGGGAGAGAGAGAGAAAGAGATAGAGAGAGGAAGAGGAGGAGAGATATGACTGCATTTGCGTATGTGTCGCCGGGCACACAGGAACCCATGAGTGAGTGTCTGGGACTGTGTGTGGTCTACTTGATTTTATGAATACGCGCATGCGCGTTTCTGCCTCTCCTTGTGTATGTATGTGCATGCGCGCGCGTGTAAGTGTGTGTGTGTGTGTGTGTATCGAAGCGTTTGCCAATTTGCAAGAATCTGTGCTTGTCCCACTTAGTACTCATAGAACTGAGGCTAAATATGTGTGTGGTCTTATTCATTTTTTATTATATATTCTTGAGATATTTATAAATATATGTTTCCTTCTCATGAGAATCTCTTTCTCTCTCTCTCTCTCACTCACTCACTCTCTCCCTCTCTCTCTCTCTCTCTCACTCACTCTCTCCCTCTCTCTCTCTCTCTCTCTATATATATATATATATATATATATATATATATATATATATAAACACGCACACAGAGACCAAATGTAAATGTATTGTTTTTCTTGTTTGAGTGTATTTGACTGCATCAATAGATAAATGTATGAAAAATTTCTCAGAGTTAACCTGTAGAAAAGGACAATATTTATAAATATAAATGACAATAGGAAAACTGTAATAGTTGCCAACGCGTTTCGTCCAATGTGGAATTTTTCAAGGCAAAAAACAAAATGAATTCATTAAACAAAGTAACTAATAATAACAAAACTGTCCTTAGCAACTGGAAGAATTTAGAGAACACTATTTTCATATTGTTAACTGGAAATTACGTCGTTAACAATATGAAAATAGCGTTCTCTGAATTCTTCCAGTTGCTAAGGACATTTTGTTTTGTTATTATTAGTTACTTTGTTTAATAAATTCATTTCGTTTTTCGCCTTGAAGAAGTCCACATTGGGCGAAACGTGTCGGCTACAATTATTACAATCTTCCTATTGTCTTTTACATTTATAGATAAATGTATGTAGGTAAACAATCCTTGATTGACAAACATCAAATTTGTTCTTAAAATGCTTTGAATGTTGATTCTCATAATGATGTAAGAATGATTGAAAGAAACATCGAAATAGTTGCAGAATTGAGGACATTTTAATCAGGATTTACATTCAGTTACGCTTGTCAGGTATTGCATTTGTTTTTTCACACCGCAATATCATTTTTGCACATATCTACATTGACTGGGCTGTTTTATACTTGCTTGTAAGAATCATTAACCTAAATTTTTAATCTTAATACTCTCCGTTGTGTTCATGATCCATAGCTTAAAGAGCTACGAATTTTTCCACCGGCGTTTGTGGCCGGTTTTCGATCCCAAGTAAAGCATCCAGGCATACTTCAGTGAGAACACAGACGCAATATACTCTTCCTATATACTCTTCGATATATATATATATATATATATATATATATATATATATATCCGTAAGCAAGTAATCACTCACAGATGCATATATGTGTGTACGATTACATGCATACAGATGCATATATATATATATATATATATATATATATATATATATATATATATATATATGTATCTGTAATCGTATGTGTACGATTACATGCATACATGCATATATATATATATATATATATATATATATATATATATATATATATGCATCTGTAATCTGTATGTGTGTACGATTACATGCATACAGATGCATATATATATGCATCTGTATGCATGTAATGGTACACACACACACATGCACATATATATGTATGTATATATATATATATATAGATAGATAGATAATATATATATATATATATATATATATATATATATATATATATATATATATATATATATATATATATATATATATATATATGATTGAATATCTCCTAAAATTATGAATTCATGTACGGAATGTGTGGGAAGGAGGTGGTAATATGCCCTCCCCCGCAATATCGTGGGACCAACCAGCAAGAAATGTCGGTAGATTTAAAGATCACTAAGTTGTTTAAGTGTTTACTTATTTATGGCTTCTTTATTACTTATTCCTTAATTTCTTCCTCTTTCCCCCCTCCCCCCCGTTACACACATCACCCCCCGATACCTCTTCTTCTTTCACTTCCTCTCTTCCATTTTCTCAAGTGTCTACATTTTTATTTCTGTGTTCCAGAATTTATCTATGGACACATTAGGTTCCACACAGAAGAGCAAATTTCCAAACACACCCACAGGAATCACGTGAGCAAACACGAACAAAGGTGTTTATCTCGGAAGGGTGTGGTGTAGGTAGGTGCCAATCTATATTTTAAATTATATATATATAATATATATATATATATATATATATATATATATATATAGAGAGAGAGAGAGAGGGGGAGGGAGAGAGACAGACAGACAGAGAAGCAGAGACAGAAAGAGTGTAATCTATACCTATTTCATAGATCTGTGTGTGTGTGTGTGTGTGTGTGTGTGTGTGTGTGTGTGTGTGTGAGCAGTATTTGGTGGAAAGTGCTCACTATTTGTGACAGAGTTAACATATGAGGTCGCATGGTGAGTTGTTTTTGTGACCTTAGGTTTCACGCTTTCGCAATCCTTAGACAGATCGCGAAAGTGTGAAATCTAAGGTCACAAACAACTCTCCATGCAACCTCACACACACACACACACACACACACACATATATATATATATATATATATATATATATATATATATATATATATATATATATGCGACATTACTCTATTTATTGAACAATTTAGTTCATGCCACATCGACTAAAAACTTCTACAACAAAAAATTCTCAAATTACTATATTAGTAAAAAACGTACTCTCTTAAATTTTCAAAAAATTCAACCTTAGTGTTGCGACTGCACGCTCCAAAATTTCTTATCCGTTAATAATAACACATTTCTAAAAAAAAAAAAAAACATATTTCGATTAACATTTAATCTTTCGTGTCTCGCTACTACCTGGATTTACTAAAAAAAAAAAAAATTAATTTCCATGCTTGAGGATGGCTGTAAGTACAGCTGAAAGTACTAGAAAAATAAAAAAAGACCTTATAAAACTTGAAGTTATTAAAAACAAGGATCATAACATTCATCGAGAGGTTCAGTGGTTAATGTAAATAAATTTAATAAATTTGTTTGCGAAGATGTTTTTCGCCATTTATATCATTAACTTAACTAATCTACTTTTTGTATGAATGATTCATGTAATATATATATATATATATATATATATATATATATATATATAGATAGATAGATAGATACTTAAATACAGAGAAAAATCAAAAGAGGCTGCTAATACATATTAACAAGCTGATACAATTAGAGAGAAACAGAGATATTAAATGAAACTTGGATGGAAATTAACTAAATTAAAAACTAATGTGTGAATTCCTAAAACCACGTTTATTCTTCTTAAAATATTGTACATAGACATTAAATTAATAACAGACACATTAGTATGCTCTTATTTACTGATAAAATATACATTTCCCATGAGTAAACTTGTTAGGATTAATGTTTCTTAATGAAAGTGTGTACAGGTAGGTGGGTGTAAGTGTCTGAAGTAAAAACATATATCTTTCTCTTGGCTTCGCGAACAAAAGACTTTACAGATAACCGCCCACGTCTGATATAAACTCTCTTCTAGCTGACCAGTTCTATGCCGATCTGGCTGCAAAGAATGTCCCCCTCCTCTTATCCTCTTAATCCCGCATTCCTTCTCGGAAGAGCTGATGGTTCGTCACTAGGATTACAGCTAGGTGAGATCACTGGCTATGGTCGATATGACATTTATTGAATGATTCCTTCAGAGAATCATGGTAACTCTTCTTGATCACTGTTATGGCCCAAGTTCCTTGTACCACGGGTGATGGTCCAAGTTTAGAACCAATGAAAGAATAACACGAACACAGGTATGGAATACAAAGACATATTACAACAGAAATATAATACAAAGAAGTAGTATTAGTAATGACTATCAGATTTGGTTAGAGTGAACTATGTTGTCTCGACAAGTATCACTATTCCAATGTCCTTACAATATGCTCTCAATTATCTCTCCTCGTCTTACAATCTCTGCTCATACCTCTTGAGAGGCACAGTATTTATAATGTCAGGAATTGTCCATTATTATTATGGGTAAGTTCCCATAACAATCACCCAACTGTCACGGTGTCCAATGGAGAGTTCACCGTAAAGTACAGTCTTGAGCAGGTGTTGGTCGTTCATTCTGGAGACATAGCTGCGTTTCCAACAGCTTGGCCTCATTGCTAGTGATAGCCACCTCCTCTAGGACTTCGCCGTTGGAGGCGACGTCACCAATTGATTTTAAGAATAGGGAGTACTGAAGGAGTCACAGCTGGTGATGATAGGTGACTCAGAGCCATGAATGAGATTGGTTGGTACAACGTTTCTGTAGACAATGATCTTAATACTTCAGACATTTGTAGTTCCAATCTGGCAAATGCACAGTTTGCTTTCGCCAGATTGCTGTAGATTTATTTGTCGATCTTGACGTCTGATAAAATGATTTATCCCTTGTAGAATCATTGAGGTACTGTCTTCAGTCCAGTCTCGCTGGTGATAATATTTAGAGATCGATATTCTTCCTGAGTTGGACATTGATGAAGAACTACAGTCTTTTAAAAACTGATTTTGAGTCCGAAAAGCTGAGCAGTCATTGCGACCAAGAGTTTATAGGCTTCAGGTATGCTCTGTGTGAAAAATAAAAGTAGCATTATTGTCAAAAAAAAGTTCATGGATGAAGTGCGCCATAGTCACGCGCTGGCCTTTAGATATCTCAGATTGAACAGACTGTTATCATGTATATATCACCTTCAACATCGAGTTCTTCTCTGACTCTATAGGACATCAAGCTGAAAATATAATCCGATAATATATATATATATATATATATATATATATATATATATATATATATATATATATATATATATATATATACAGGGTGTGGCTGGTATTTGAGGACATACAGATTTAAGATTAAGACTGCTTCCACTAACTTCTAATGCTTTTATTTTTCAGAAATCAAGAATGGCAAATCCTATGATAACAAATTAAATGAAAAGGCATGCTGTGATTGTGGCATTAAAGACTGATCATAGCGATTTGGATATTGCACGTTTCCTCAGAGTTGCAAGGTCGTTTGTCCACAAGATACGAAAAGAGTTAGAAGACGCTGACAGTTCCCCAATGTCTGTATGAAAACGTAAGACATTCTGCACGTTCTGATGAAGTGAGAACATCTGAATTTATATATATATATATATATATATATATACATATATATATGAAGATTACGAAAATATTTTAACAGGTGTTTTAGTTAATATTTTCTGATTTTATCCCTAGTATTTTTATTGATGGTTCAAGATTATAGATGTTTTTTCAGGAATTTTGTCTCGTGGCATTTTCAGTCACTTTGTACATGTTTCAAGGAATGAAGTTATTTTTTAATCGGAATAAATATTTTTTTTCGTCTTATAGAGACAAAATAAACATTATTGCAAAATGAACCGCAAACAAACTTTAATTAACAAAATACCATTCAGTATTGGAACCAGTGTTTTAAATAATTTTACAAATGTAACATAGAATTAGCACCATTGAGAAACTATTCGAACAGCTGATGATTAAAATTCAACTGAAAATGTAACACGATTAATAGATAAAACTCAAAATATTATGTCTATATCGCTGTGATGAGGTATTATGATTATTTACATTATTTACATTATTCGGACTGTTATCCTCATCTTCATTGCCATATTCACAACGTTTCGGTCTCTATATCGCTGTGATGAGGTATTATGATTATTTACATTATTTACATTATTCGGACTGTTATCCTCATCTTCATTGCCATATTCACAACGTTTCGGTCTCTATATCGCTGTGATGAGGTATTATGATTATTTACATTATTTACATTATTCGGACTGTTATCCTCATCTTCATTGCCATATTCACAACGTTTCGGTCTCTATATCGCTGTGATGAGGTATTATGATTATTTACATTATTTACATTATTCGGACTGTTATCCTCATCTTCATTGCCATATTCACAACGTTTCGGTCTCTATATCGCTGTGATGAGGTATTATGATTATTTACATTATTTACATTATTCGGACTGTTATCCTCATCTTCATTGCCATATTCACAACGTTTCGGTCTCTATATCTCTGAGATGAGGTATTATGATTATTTACATTATTTACATTATTCGGACTGTTATCCTCATCTTCATTGCCATATTCACAACGTTTCGGTCTCTATATCGCTGTGATGAGGTATTATGATTATTTACATTATTTACATTATTCGGACTGTTATCCTCATCTTCATTGCCATATTCACAACGTTTCGGTCTCTATATCGCTGTGATGAGGTATTATGATTATTTCATTATATATTCACAACGTTTCATTATTTACATTATTCGGACTGTTATCCTCATCTTCATTGCCATATTCACAACGTTTCGGTCTCTATATCTCTGAGATGAGGTATTATGATTATTTGCATTATTTACATTATTCGGACTGTTATCCTCATCTTCATTGCCATATTCACAACGTTTCGGTCTCTATATCGCTGTGTGATGAGGTATTATGATTATTTGCATTATTTACATTATTCGGACTGTTATCCTCATCTTCATTGCCATATTCACAACGTTTCGGTCTCTATATCTCTGAGATGAGGTATTATGATTACTTGCATTATTTACATTATTCGGACTGTTATCCTCATCTTCATTGCCATATTCACAACGTTTCGGTCTCTATATCTCTGAGATGAGGTATTATGATTACTTGCATTATTTACATTATTCGGACTGTTATCCTCATCTTCATTGCCATATTCACAACGTTTCGGTCTCTATATCGCTGTGATGAGGTATTATGATTATTTGCATTATTTACATTATTCGGACTGTTATCCTCATCTTCATTGCCATATTCACAACGTTTCGGTCTCTATATCTCTGAGATGAGGTATTATGATTATTTGCATTATTTACATTATTCGGACTGTTATCCTCATCTTCATTGCCATATTCACAACGTTTCGGTCTCTATATCGCTGTGATGAGATATTATGATTATTTATCTCATTATTTACATTATTCGGACTGTTATCCTCATCTTCATTGCCATATTCACAACGTTTCGGTCTCTATATCTCTGAGATGAGGTATTATGATTACTTGCATTATTTACATTATTCGGACTGTTATCCTCATCTTCATTGCCATATTCACAACGTTTCGGTCTCTATATTTCTGTGATGAGATATTATGATTACTTGCATTATTTACATTATTCGGACTGTTATCCTCATCTTCATTGCCATATTCACAACGTTTCGGTCTCTATATCTCTGAGATGAGGTATTATGATTACTTGCATTATTTACATTATTCGGACTGTTATCCTCATCTTCATTGCCATATTCACAACGTTTCGGTCTCTATATCGCTGTGATGAGATATTATGATTACTTGCATTATTTACATTATTCGGACTGTTATCCTCATCTTCATTGCCATATTCACAACGTTTCGGTCTCTATATCTCTGAGATGAGGTATTATGATTACTTGCATTATTTACATTATTCGGACTGTTATCCTCATCTTCATTGCCATATTCACAACGTTTCGGTCTCTATATCTCTGAGATGAGGTATTATGATTACTTGCATTATTTACATTATTCGGACTGTTATCCTCATCTTCATTGCCATATTCACAACGTTTCGGTCTCTATATCTCTGAGATGAGGTATTATGATTATTTACATTATTTACATTATTCGGACTGTTATCCTCATCTTCATTGCCATATTCACAACGTTTCGGTCTCTATATCTCTGAGATGAGGTATTATGATTAATTACATTATTTACATTATTCGGACTGTTATCCTCATCTTCATTGCCATATTCACAACGTTTCGGTCTCTATATCGCTGTGATGAGGTATTATGATTATTTACATTATTTACATTATTCGGACTGTTATCCTCATCTTCATTGCCATATTCACAACGTTTCGGTCTCTATATCGCTGTGATGAGGTATTATGATTACTTGCATTATTTACATTATTCGGACTGTTATCCTCATCTTCATTGCCATATTCACAACGTTTTGGTCTCTATATCGCTGTGATGAGGTATTATGATTACTTACATTATTTACATTATTCGGACTGTTATCCTCATCTTCATTGCCATATTCACAACGTTTCGGTCTCTATATCGCTGAGATGAGGTATTATGATTATTTGCATTATTTACATTATTCGGACTGTTATCCTCATCTTCATTGCCATATTCACAACGTTTCGGTCTCTATATCTCTGAGATGAGGTATTATGATTATTTGCATTATTTACATTATTCGGACTGTTATCCTCATCTTCATTGCCATATTCACAACGTTTCGGTCTCTATATCTCTGAGATGAGGTATTATGATTATTTGCATTATTTACATTATTCGGACTGTTATCCTCATCTTCATTGCCATATTCACAACGTTTCGGTCTCTATATCTCTGAGATGAGGTATTATGATTACTTGCATTATTTACATTATTCGGACTGTTATCCTCATCTTCATTGCCATATTCACAACGTTTCGGTCTCTATATCGCTGAGATGAGGTATTATGATTATTTACATTATTTACATTATTCGGACTGTTATCCTCATCTTCATTGCCATATTCACAACGTTTCGGTCTCTATATCGCTGTGATGAGGTATTTATGATTATTTACATTATTTACATTATTCATCTTCACTGTTATCCTCATCTTCATATGCCATATTTACATTATTTACGTTTTCGGACTCTTATCCTCATCTTCATTGAGATTCAGGGTATTATGATTATTTGCATTATTTACATTATTCGGACTGTTATCCTTATCTACATTGCCATATTCACAACGTTTCGGTCTCTATATCTCTGAGATGAGGTATTATGATTACTTGCATTATTTACATTATTCGGACTGTTATCCTCATCTTCATTGCCATATTCACAACGTTTCGGTCTCTATATCTCTGAGATGAGGTATTATGATTACTTACATTATTTACATTATTCGGACTGTTATCCTCATCTTCATTGCCATATTCACAACGTTTCGGTCTCTATATCTCTGAGATGAGGTATTATGATTACTTGCATTATTTACATTATTCGGACTGTTATCCTCATCTTCATTGCCATATTCACAACGTTTCGGTCTCTATATCTCTGAGATGAGGTATTATGATTACTTGCATTATTTACATTATTCGGACTGTTATCCTCATCTTCATTGCCATATTCACAACGTTTCGGTCTCTATATCTCTGAGATGAGGTATTATGATTACTTGCATTATTTACATTATTCGGACTGTTATCCTCATCTTCATTGCCATATTCACAACGTTTCGGTCTCTATATCTCTGAGATGAGGTATTATGATTACTTGCATTATTTACATTATTCGGACTGTTATCCTCATCTTCATTGCCATATTCACAACGTTTCGGTCTCTATATCTCTGAGATGAGGTATTATGATTACTTGCATTATTTACATTATTCGGACTGTTATCCTCATCTTCATTGCCATATTCACAACGTTTCGGTCTCTATATCTCTGAGATGAGGTATTATGATTACTTGCATTATTTACATTATTCGGACTGTTATCCTCATCTTCATTGCCATATTCACAACGTTTCGGTCTCTATATCGCTGTGATGAGGTATTATGATTACTTGCATTATTTACATTATTCGGACTGTTATCCTCATCTTCATTGCCATATTCACAACGTTTCGGTCTCTATATCTCTGAGATGAGGTATTATGATTACTTGCATTATTTACATTATTCGGACTGTTATCCTCATCTTCATTGCCATATTCACAACGTTTCGGTCTCTATATCTCTGAGATGAGGTATTATGATTACTTGCATTATTTACATTATTCGGACTGTTATCCTCATCTTCATTGCCATATTCACAACGTTTCGGTCTCTATATCTCTGAGATGAGGTATTATGATTACTTGCATTATTTACATTATTCGGACTGTTATCCTCATCTTCATTGCCATATTCACAACGTTTCGGTCTCTATATCTCTGAGATGAGGTATTATGATTACTTGCATTATTTACATTATTCGGACTGTTATCCTCATCTTCATTGCCATATTCACAACGTTTCGGTCTCTATATCTCTGAGATGAGGTATTATGATTACTTGCATTATTTACATTATTCGGACTGTTATCCTCATCTTCATTGCCATATTCACAACGTTTCGGTCTCTATATCTCTGAGATGAGGTATTATGATTACTTGCATTATTTACATTATTCGGACTGTTATCCTCATCTTCATTGCCATATTCACAACGTTTCGGTCTCTATATCTCTGAGATGAGGTATTATGATTGCTTGCCTCATTTACATTATTCGGACTGCAATCCTCATCTTCATTGCAATATTCATAACTAGTGGACCAGAGGATAAAAACCTTGGTTAGATCCAGTGACTAACTTCTAGTGATATAGTGGCTGTCTATATCTCTGAGATGAGGTATTATGATTACTTACATAATTTGCCTTATTTGGGCTATTATCCTCATCTTCATTGCCATATTCACAACGTTTCTCGAGGACACATAGCCCAGGGGATAAAGGAGTCGGTTAGCTCCTGTGACTAGACCCAAAGAGTTGTGTGTTTAATACCAGGCCACAGCAGTGGTGAACCAAAAACTTGGAGAGTTGAGTTAAAGGGAAATAATTGAAACATTCCGAAGTTGGCATGGCACGTGGAACTAGAACAATCTACCCCAGTGGACGAAATAAAGAGTTCAGTTCAAAAATCCAATCACCTGAAGAAGGCCGGAGCATATAACGGACGAAACGTGAATATGGCAATAGCAGTCCGAATAATGTACATAATGTAAGATATAAAAATATTATGCTAAAAACTATATCAAAATAAAACGGCTTAAAAGCAAATAAAGAGTGTTTCATTAAGACGGATCAAAGTCACCAGTAAATAAATCAGTTTTATTGGTGAAAATTTATTTATTTCTCTATTGGATTACGTTATTTAAGTCATGGCAATTATGTGTGAAAAATAATATCGCCCAAATGTCCGCAAGGGCTTCGGCGGCACACCTCCAATCGATGGCCAAAATTTTTGATGACGTCACTGCATAGTTGCTCCTCGATCTGACCAATATGCCTTATCTCATCCTTCAATTGTTGTTGGCTTGTTGGCATAGACTTTAATTTTGAGATGTCCCCAAAAAGAGGTCATCTCAAAAGTAAGGTCTAAAGGCGTCAAGTCGCACGATCTTGGTGGCCAATTTACTTCGCTGTTTCCAGAGATGATGCGACCTGGGAACATTTCATTCAATAAAGCCATTGTTGCATTGTTTTCGTAATAGGCTTTGATAACTTTAACACGTTGTTTGATTGTTAATCTTTCTATGGTTGAAATTGCCAAAGACTTAAGTTGTTAAATCTGAAGGAAAAAGAAAAAAATCTTTAGACGCTGAAACTTAATTCACATTTAAAATCGGTTCAAGTTATTGGAACGCCCTTTACTTATCATGATTGAAAGAAGTTTTATATGACTTGAAGCAAACACAGAACCAATGTTGCGAAAACAATAAAACAATCAATATAATTTTATAAGAAAGTAAGAAAAAAATCTCTTGAAAGAAATATTTGAGTGATCTTAAAGAAAAGATGCTAAAATGTTGCTAAAAAGATGCGTCTTTGTCAGGTGTTGTGGTAGCGAGAGAGCGTCGAAATAAATAAAAGAATAAATAAAAATTAATTCTTCAAATGTTCACCAACGAATACTGTATTACCCTCGATGAGCCAGACGCATGGAGCAGAATTTGAATAGCTACTGGCTGAGACCAACCTCAAAAGTTGTGACGTAATTATGGCACAGCTAGCGTGATATTTTGGGTGGGATTATAGGTGACGGGCCCATGGCAATGTTATGATGATGGCTCGAGCAGATACTGACTTTTGAAGGTA
>CAHIKZ030000823.1:62500-70000 GCA_903632075.3 Acanthosepion pharaonis | reverse complement strand
GAGTAATCAGGAGGACAGTAAATAGCGATTGACATTGCATTTAAATTTTTTGCAGATTAAAGTTGGTTGGAAAGAATGGAAAAAAGAATCCTATTAATGGCTAATGGAATAGCCGAAAGCACTCGGATATATAAAACAGTTATACAGTTTTTATATACTTCATGTCCAGAAAAGAAAGCACATATGAACAGACGAAAATAATAAACCTAAATCGCAATACCTTCTCAGTCGCCTTTAATGAAACTTGTATGAAATAGGGACTGCCTAAATGCACAATTATATATATATATATATATATATATATATATATATATATATATATATATATATATATATATATATATATATATTTGCGACGCGTTTCATTCGTTAAGATTTAAATGGATGAAACGCATCACAAAAACCTTTGCAGTTTGTCATATTTTTTCTAAATACTGTTTGTTGATATATAAAATTATATACCGTTATATCATATATATATATATATATATATATATATATATATATATATATATATATATATATATATATATAATATAAAAAGCTCAAACACTAATATTCCATGGTTATAATTTATTACTTTGAAATCTCGTAATCACGATCCAATTCATCAGACCTACAGATTCAAAAAGCTTTTTAAATCTGTAGGTCTGATGAATTGGATCGTGATTACGATTTCAATGTAATAAATTATAACCATGGAATATTAGTGTTTGAACCTTTATATTATATTCTTACTCTATCCTGGACATTGAGTTCTACCCGGATTCTATCCTCTTGGGAATTTATATATATATATATATATATATATATATATATATATATATATATATATATATATATATATAGGTATATTGACCATATATATATATATATATATATATATATATATATATATATATATATATATATATATATATATAAGTGAGTATTGAATTCAACACTCAGAGGCGACAGACTGTTTCAGACTAAACTCAATCATCAGGTCATACTATTGCTTTTGGCATGAAACAGTTTGTTGCCTCTTAGTGTTGACTTCAATGTTCACTTTTATATTTACACACGCTCTATCTCCGATATTGAGCACTTTATCCCATAAATATAGCACATCTTAAGACTATATTTCTTCATATATAAGTAGACAACCACACGTTTTAAGCGAAATCTAGTTTTCTACGCCGAGTAAATACCATATTTTGTCTCTGAAATGCTTACTTTGTAATTTATAATTTTTAAAAAACTATTACTTTCGTTAAAATTACATTGTTTTAACTCTTAAATGCTTTATTTTGTAATAAAAAAAACTGACAATTCTTTTAAAAAATGTCTGATAGTTATCTTCCAAGTAAAAAAAGAAAGAAAGAAATCGAAAAAAATCTGTTTTAATTTAAAATTTGGAGTTCTAAAATGGCTTCCTACTTGGCGGCAACGCATAAAGTTGCCATGTTAGGGACATTTAGGGACATTTATGGACATTTATGGATGAATTTTCATCATACACAGATGTCAGAATTTTCACAAACTGATTTTTTTCTCAATCGTAAATTTTAAAATGAATTTATTCAGTAATTCAATCAATTACATTTAATTAATTGAAAACGTTAATGTCTTTTTCTTTATCCACTGATCATTTAAAGTTAAACAAGCAATATTCTTTTATCCTGTCTGTTGATCCAGGTTATTTTTTTAGTGGAGTGGATTAAAGTGTTGGTTCAGGAATTTGATAACGTAGTAATTGTGAGTTCAATCTCTGGGCTGGGTAGTACAGACTAAATCAGTTGAAACAGATTAAATAATAGATTAAATCAGTGGTTCCCAACGGGTTTGGGGTCAAGCCCTATTTTCGTATTTCTAAAATCCTGGTGCCCCAACCCCTGTAATATTTAATTCTTACATATTCAAAACTTTACTGCAATTCACGTGAAGGAAGTTTAAAAGGCCATTAACTTGTTCTGTAAACAAGCCTCAAAAGACAATGGCGTCCATGAAAGAGAAAGATTAAAAAGAAAAAAAGACAGTTAAATATAAATATAGTTTCAAAACATATAATAGAGTACTGAAAGGCAGAAATATAAAATATTTGAATGAAAGTTTATTCTGTAATTTACTCTGATCGTCTTCATCTTGAAATAATAATGCAAAATGAAATTTGAGCTCACTAGAAAACAATTCACTTTTAATAACACATTCTCGAACTGCCTCCTTATTCTGTTGGTATAGCAAGCCAAAGGGTGCACAGCCTACGCATGCCCCACTAAAATATTACTATGCCCTACCAGAGGAGCATGCACCCCACGTTGGAAAAAACTGGATTAAATAAAGGGTTCTACAGGAAATTCCCTGAAGATTACCCTGAAGAAGGACGGAAGACACAACGTCCGAAACGTTGTGTTAATAAAACCAACGATACGAATATTAGTTTGAATGCAAGTAGCAATAGAATTTCTTTAAAATAATTTTATTTTATATTTTAAACGAGACTGGGAGTGCATCATGATAATAGAAAACAAAAAAATAAAAAAACTATATAAAGAAATAAAAAAGAAAATTACATTAAAAAGTTGATATCTGATAAAATTTGATATTTGATAAACTTTGATATTATGCATTTAAATCGAAAGTTAATATTTGATTTAACGTTTTTCTTTCTTAACAAAATAGTTAAAAATTTTTTTTTTTTTCTTCTCCTAATTTTATTGTTCTTTTCGCAAATAAGCAAGAATTCAGCGATAGCCTTAAATGGTTGGTACCTGTTCGATTTTAAAATCTGAGTTGCAGACTTCCACTGCCATGGCAACTCAGCCAAATTTCTCTAAGTGTTCCACATTTTAATATCAAAATAAATTATTTAAAGTTTAAATAAACCATTAAAATATGCAAAAGATATTATTCACAAAGCTATTGATTACATCCTTCATTCAAATGAATTGTTACAGGAAAAGTAACCATCTATGAATTGATAACTCATCATCATTTGAAAAATGATATATGTTTCTATACGTGTGTAAGACAACACACAAATAGGATAATGCGATGTTTTTGTAAATTGCATCGAGAGTATATTTAACTTACAGGCCAACAAGAACAGAATCAAATATGTCGTCAAAAACCCTTTGCTGAATTTTGCCAGCAAATATAATTTTTTTTCGGTTGCTATAATAATTACATTGTTCTTTTCATGCAATAAAATATTGCCGCTTGTAAAGATATTTTATATGTTATTTAGTCACCAGCCAGCAGCGGAAATTTGTTTGGTGTAATTGATGGCGGCTTGGACTGAGACATCGAAGAAGCTCTAGTCTGTCTTGTTGCATCCATTTTCTCGCATATACACTTTGGAAAGGTATGACCAGATCTTTTATCTGGAAAAATCATTGCTAGATTTGTAAATGCAAAAAAAAACAAAAAACAATAATAATTATTATTCTTAGAATCCCAAAAATATCTTTCTGTTTTAAATAATAGTTAATAATAATAGTTAATAATAATGGAAAAATGAGTAATCTTGCGGTAGTTCCTTCAAAGTTTTAAGGCAAGCTCTGCATTTATGTTTTTGTTCATATTGTCAACGTATATCCTCTTTTATCAACAGTACAAACATTACTATTTAATGTAACTTTCTATCACAGTAAACTGCATGACTTGATTTGTTCTATGAAATAATCCGTAAACTTAAGCGAGTAATTGAAGGTACTCAACAACGACGTGAGCTTTGAAATTTGTTGACAGATAAGCAAACACTGCTGCAAAAAAAAAAAAAAAATTATTTTTTCACGACACTATAATTGAAATAAGCGTTTACTAGAAATCGAGAAAAGCACGCATGTATTTTTTAAAAATATTTTTACGACTAATTTTGTGCTATTCTCTTGCAATTGACAAATAAATATCAAAATTAAAACTCAAATGAAAAAAAATGTCAGATTATTGCAAAATGTGTTATAATTTAAAAAAAAAACGAAGGTCACTGGAAGTATGTAAAAAAAAGTTGAGTTTCAACCAACATTGAATATGATATTAAATAATGTACATACGAGAGAGGTGACAAAATTAAAATTATACTTTTTATTTTGATAAATCAATACATGATAAAGTTTAATTTTTATTTAATATAAAATGTCAATGTTTTAAGACAATAAAAAATACAAATAAATATGAATGACAGAAAATTAAAATAACATAAAATGCTTGTTTGATAAAAATCCTTTCAATACCGATAAAATGCTACTTCATCATTGAAATAATTTGTTGATGGACCATCTTTTCGACAAAAGTCCCGAGAACTCTATCACTCTAGCTATCTATATATCTATATCTATCTATCTATCTATATATATATATATATATATATATATATATATATATTATAAATTACTTGATTTAAAATATGGTTTTTCCGCTACACAGTTCTAACCATGTTTCAAAAAAGGAAGGTCCAAATTTAATTCTGTAATTAAATTGAAGACATTAGTTCCATTTCATCCTCAAGCGAATTTTGGAGTAACTTATAAAATTACTGGGTTTTAAAGTCAGCAAAAATCATAATTTACGTTTCCAAGGAAACAGAAATTCATTTCAACCAGACGAGGGGGTGTTTGCGTATTCATTATCTCTGTATTTTGATGTATCAGTTTTGGTAGGGGGTAGGGATGTATTCTTTAATGAAATCAGACATCCGTTAACGGTTAAATGCATGTCGTCTGGATTTTTTTTTTAAATTTTATTGTTAACGGCAAAGATTCTTACAGCATTTTTTCTATTTGTATATTTTAAAAAAATTGGGGGGGGGCGGTGTATTTAGTTTAGAATACGTTTTATTTAACTACAATTTGAAAAATATTTTCACTTTTAATTTTTAATATACTATATTTCTTTTAAGAGTAAGTAAATGTATTGGAATCCCTTACAGTATGTAGAATTATTTTCACATCAAGTATATTATTAGGTAACAATTTTTTTTTTTTTTTTTTTTTAAAAAATTATTCAAGTAAACTTTATGACAATGACGCCAAAAAAAGCTAATTGATTTAACTGGTTTAGTAACCTTTTATTTTTTATATAAACCTAGTAATATCTTGTTTCTTATGTAAGTACAAAGGGCATGGGTCATTACTAATTATTATTAATAATTCTCTGTAAATTTACATTGAGCACTATTTTGTAAAAATAAAAATATCTATATGAACACCGGATTATATATCTTACTGTTCTTTCTTTATATATATATATATATATATATATATATATATATATATATATATATATATATATATATATATATATATATATGTATGTATGTATATATATATATATAGGTACCTCCAATAAAAACAGTAGCTAAACATTCAAATTACATTTTTAAAATGAAAAATCTTTCTTTAAGCATTTATCTTAGTTTTAATTTCAAACTAATAAATTAAATTTATTATTTACAATATGAAAAATACTTTGCTGTATTTCAAAAAGAATTTAATTTGATTGGACTGAGTTCCTTTTTCTATAAATCGCTAAAAATTAGCCATATTCACAATTCCCTCAGCACAACATAATTCTTTTTATTAAAAAAATCTTTCACAAATAATATATACTTTTCTAAAACTTTATTTGAGGAAGATTAGTTAGATTTAAGTTTAATTAATCTGATTTGAAACAAATATTACTTACTTTCCCTTTAAAATATTGGAGAAAAGCGTTTTTATCACTGAGATGGGTGTTTTTATAAGATGTTGACAACTATCTCGATACATTTATGCTTGATAATTCTTTCTACGGGGATATCTGTAAAACATGCTTGACGAATATAACGTGAGCGGCTTTTGTATATCATTTTTTAACTACCCAGTAATCTTTAAAATTTAAGAAAAAATTCTAAGTAATCTAATGTTTTATTGAATTTTAGGTACTTTTGCATTAAATTTATTGTTACCGCTCTTATTTTTCTGATAATGCCGTGTATCGACATCCGTATTTACAAACTCGGCACGTTTATAAACACACTCAAGAATTCAAAATTCATTTTAAAGCACTAGGAATCGCTGAATTGTAGTAAGCTTTTCCATTTATGTTTAGTAAATATCGTTTTTACTTAATATCAGAATTTTAAAAGATTTAAAACTTTATAAATTATACTAATTTAAATTTTTAAAAAACTGAAAATGATTCTTGTAGAGATTCATTATTCATCGAAAAAATTTTATTTCTTCAGACAATAGTGAAATATATCTTATTCATAAAATCAATTAATTTCTTTTCTAATTAAATAACGTCTTAGATTTATTGCACTCATTTTACAATTCAGGGCACATTTTCTGTCATTCGTGATCCTGTTTTGCAAGCAAAAATTGATGATTTAAATTCTCCACACACTAGTGCTTATAACTTATATAAGCGCCACAAAAATTAATTTCTCGGATTTTAATAAAATTAAATAAGTGGGGGAGAGACAGTTCTAAGAAAAAATGATTTTGCCGAGTTTTTCTAAAAAAAAAAAAGATAATATCATTCACTTGTAAATAAGTTCTGAAAATCACATTAAAATCTGACAATTATTTGATATTTGCAAGAATTTTTAAATCAATGTATGTTTCACCGCAAAAAGACGTACCAATTTATGGTCACTTGCTGATGCGAGAAAACAAAGTATTTAACCAAAATTTTTAATGTTCTAAAAAAGATTAAAAAATATAATTTAATAAAATAATCCTTTGGTCTTTCCTTTTAATGATAATGGAGATTTTGTCGATAAAATTTTATTTTTGTTAAGTTTAGCGCATTTTTCATTATGTATGCACATTTTTAGTGAATCTTTGGGGGTACATATATATATATATATATATATATATATATATATATAACTTTTTAGGAATGGATTTTTTCATTTATTATTCCGACATATTTTCATTTTATTACTTAAACGTTATTTTAAGTGGATACCTATATTTCAGTAGATGCTTTGTTCATTTATTAAACAGTATATTTATTTATTTTCGATCTACCTGTCTGAATATTCGAGAAAACTCATTAGAAAAATAAGCGTTCTCCGGTAGGTTTCGAACCTCTGTTCCATTAGGGAAAACCTTAATTAAATCTGACGTGATTTAACCTCTCGGCTACAGAGAACCTAACGGCTAAGAAAAACCCTAAATAGCGTTTTTGAACACTGACCTTTTCCGATTCTCGATTATATACATATCTGCTCAAAGACAATTTTTAGGATTTTTCATTTATTAATGACATATTTTTTTATTTTATTTCTAAAACGATATTTTTAGCTGTTACCCATATAGTATAATTAGGGAAAAAACTTTCTTTTTACCAAGTTTTATTAAAAAAGGACAGATATTCTATGCCTATTCAATTCATCTTTCGTCTTTTTCTAAACTGAGAATAACGTTTCACAACCTGGCTAATGCAGACGCAAAAAAAAAAAAAAAATTCTTGCCGAAATCAAGGTCGTGCCTAAGTTTACGACTGTCGTGTATCATCTTCAGGGGATGAGAA
>CAHIKZ030000823.1:0-57500 GCA_903632075.3 Acanthosepion pharaonis | reverse complement strand
ATTAATTTTTGTGGCGTTTATATAAGTTATAAGCACTAGTCCTAGGAGAATTTAAAACTTCAATTTTTGTTTGCAAAACAGGATCCCAAATGACAGAAAATGTGCCCTGAATTGTAAAATAAGGAGTGCAATAAAACTAAAACGTTATTTAATTAGAAAAAAAAAATAATTGATTTTATGAAGAAGATATATTACACTATTGTCTCAAGAAATAAAATTTTTCGATGAGTAATGAATTTCTACAAGAATTATTTTCATTTTTTTAAAAATTTCAATTAGAATAATTTGTAAAGTTTTAAATCTTTTAAAAAATCTGTATTAATTTATACCATTTATGTGATATTAAGTAAAAAAAAAATTGTTAATATCTGTTGCCCTCCCACTCATTTAATTTTATGAAATTTGTTTACATCTGTTACACCCAACTCATTTAACTTTATGAAATTTATTTACATCTGTTACATCCCACTCATTTAACTTTATGAATTTTTCGAGAAATTCTTTTTTGTATAGCTTAATGTTTATATTTGTTTTAAGGACAACACCTCAGTGACTTTAAGTTAGCTATGTTCATGAGATCGATAAAAAAATAGTATAGCATGAATAAAAAAGTTCTTAAACTTGATGAAAATAATTTTTTACTGCCTAAATGTTTATGTTATTATCAAGAGGAAAGATCAAAGTATTTTTTAAATATTTTTTTACATTTTTTAATCATTCCTAGAATGTCCAAAATTTTCGTTAAAAATCTTTTTTTTTAAACAGCAAATTTGACAGAAAATCAATCATCAATCATTTTTTTCATTTTTGTTTACAAAAGTGAAATTCTCCGTTTGAAATTCTTTTAAAAATCATATATAATTTTTTCAAAATTTAATTTAAGAAAATTAGAAATTATAAAGTTTATTTAATATATTTTGAAACAAACATTACTTGCTTTCTGCGCTGAAAAAATGTACTTTAAAATAATTAAGAAATCCGATCTTAACAGCGGTGTTGATATTAAATTTAGTCGATTAGCGTGGAATTAAAACTAAAATTCAAGCTTCAAGAATGATTTTTATAATTTTATTTTAAACTTAGATATTGCGCTTTCTTGGAGGTACGTAAACTTAGAGACTTTTGAACAAAACTATATATTTCTCTTGTCGTTTGCTTGGCTTCGTTCGAATTCATTTCTTTTGCATTTTATTTATTTATTTATATTTTGAAAAATTAAGATTTAAAGTGGGACTGTGAGATGATTCCACATTTACCTAATAATATAAGTATCAGACTGGAATCTCCTATTGTGCGCTAATTTATGATAGCCGGAGACCAATTTAACGGTCGAATAGAATGTAAAATTGAACCCTAATTTTGTGCACGCTTACATCAATATAGATAATTTTAAACAATTTTAAATGTAACGTTTATAGTAATAACATTAATTATGGGTTTGAAAGGTAAAATCCGACTGGAATAAAAGTAGTAAAAGAATAGAAAATAGCAACATATCCAGTTGGAATAAAATCGATAATTATTTCAAATTAAAGAAACGTGTTTTTTTTTTTTTTGCTTGTTTTTTCGTTTTTGTTTTGTTAGATCCGACGTGCCACAAATTTTCTTTAACAAAATTTCTAGAATATATATATATATATATATATATATATATATATATATATATATATATGTGTGTGTGTGTCCAGGACAAAGTAAGAATATAATATAAAAGGTTCAAACATTAATATTCTATGGTTATAATCTATTACATTGGAATCGTAATCACGATCCAATTCATCAGACCTACAGATTCAAAATAAAAATATAAAAGAAAAAATTTTTTGGGCCTTTTATATATATATATATATATATATATATATATATATATATATATATTAGAGCACCAATCGCTCTTTTATGCAAGATTCGTTGAAAACGATTGAAAGGTATGGTGGTTAAGTATTTTATATAATTTTTCAGGTGTTCGTATAATTTTTTCTTTTCAATACATAGATTATATAAAAATTGTCCGAATGAGGAATTATATAAAAAACTCAGCCACCACACCTTGTCAGTCGTTTTCAACGAAACTACGCATATATATATATATATATATATATATATATATATATATATATATATATATATATGCGCGTGTGCGTGTGTGTGTGCGTGTGTGGACGCTCCATTTATTTATTAAAGAGTGTATTTATTTATTTTCATCTACCGGCCTGAATATTAGCGAAATCTTATTAAAGAAAAAGTATATACCTCATAAAAATATAGTTTTAAAAGATGCTATATTTATGGCTAAAAGTGCTCAATATCAGGGATTAAAGTGTATAAATATAAAAGTGGACACTGAGATCAATACCGCTCGGCGATAGTCTGTTTCCTGCTTGAACGCAATCTTCTAGCCATGTGCGTTGTGTGCTGGCTCGCCCATTTATAGATGCTAATCAATGGTATATAATGAGTAGCAAGTTATTGGGTAGATCGTAACGGTTATGTTTCAAATTATTTTTTAGTAGAAATATTTGAGGATTTGAATGTGGTTATTTGTAGCTATTATAAATTGTTTTTTTTTTGTGGACTTTTAACTCGTTATTGATTACTTAGTATATTTTGTATTTATTTATTATTTGTTGATTATTATTATTATTATTATTATAACATTTAGTTGTGTATGTGTACATTCGTAGTTTGTTAATTTGTTTATTTATTTATTTTAATATTTTATTGGTATTTTATTTTTTGTCGTTTGTGGAATGGTTATCTTATTTTTTAGTTTAAAATATTGGCTTTGTCTAAATTATGTTACATTATTTGCGTTGTATATAGTGCATGTATTTGTATTTGATGGTAATATTTTACAAGGTATTAGGCTGATGGTGTTTTCCTTATTTTCTATGACATTTTTGGTGTATTATGTTTTTAATTTCCCAGATATTTTAAGAAAGCATTGTACTGATCGCGTATTTAATTTTTGTAAAGGATGTTTTGTGCGCAAAGTATCCTTGTTTACAGGCTACTTCAGTTACTCCTATATATATTTTTCTTCGTTATCTACTGTTCTTACAGTGGCTTGGTATATTATATTGTTTTGCAAACAATTGCATTTTAAGGGACATTTCGTGGTTTGCTCTGTAGTAACAGGTGAGTTGGATTTGTGCGGGGTTTTTTGTTGGTTATTTTTCTGTGGTGCTTTTTATTATTCGTGTCAAGTTATCGCCTCAACTGTAGATAATTTCTGCCTTTTCTGTTGAACGGTGGCTAAAACACATGATGTTTCTTTCTCTGTCGCCTTTTTTGTACTGAGTGGTGTCTATGTGAGTGTTGCTGAAAACCAACTATCTTTTAAGGCTGTTTCATAATCTTTCCTGGCTTCGTTGAAGATGGTTTCATTAGCTGAATTGTCAGATAACCTGCGATTAATTGACTGTGGATCCTGCTGGATTATTGTTGGTGGGTGGTTGGAAGATGTGTATATGTAAAGTCGTTTGTCGTTGGGCTTTTCTATATGGTTAATGTATATCTTTTCTTAGGTCAAGTGGAACGTCTAGGAAATCTATTGCTTTTAGGTCTGTTTACTTGTCAATGTTAATTCCTATATTTTTGAAAATTTTTATGATTATTTTTCTATTTTTGTTTTTTGACTGTTACGATTCTTTTCGATTATGAGATCGTCATACATTTACAGACCTATATTATTTTTATCGATTATCTTTCTTAGTTCATGCAGTCAGTGTCTGCCTATAAGCTCACAAGTTCTTTTTCATCAAAACTTCCCATTGATCCTTCATTCTTTAGCTACGTTTCTTCGTTGTCGAATAACAGTGATTAGTGACAATTATTGATTTTACTTCGTTTGTGCTTATATATATATATATATATATATATATATATATATATATATATATATATATATATGAGGGGGGAGAATTGAAATAAAGGAAATTTAAACAGCTATAGCACATTTTTCCCATCCTTTAACATCAGTACATGGAAGGTAATTCGTGAGTATGATCGGATTTTGTTAAAATTAGCAGACATAGTGTCTGTAATTTATTCAATCTGGCATGCTTAAAAGAGAATTTGTTGCCTAAATACACAATATATATATATATATATATATATATATATATATATATATATGTGTGTGTGTGTGTGTGTGTGTGTGTGTGTGTGTGTGTGTGTGTGTGTGTGTGTGTTGTTGTTTTTAAAATTGCTATATTTAAGGGAGGTGTATCTCATATTGGGGATATGATGATTATAGACATAGAAATCATCAGTGCATGGTGGTTGTAAATTGCCCGCCAAAATGTCTGCTGCTGGATACAGTTGAAAAATTGATAGTCACATTGAAGTGTTTATTATTATTTTCACATAAACACACACACACACACACATATACATACCGTTTTCTTGTATGATTTTGTAACTGTGAACACATCAACTTATTTTCTGCCTGTTGCAATTGAACTTTGTGTGGAGTTTTGTAGATTTTATCCGCTCTTGGTTTTCTTACCGAATAAACATTAACAGAATATTTAAACCAGGCGTTGGAATGATATGCAGGCCATGGCTAATAATGATAGTTAACTTACGAGTGACACCTGACGGAGTTTAATATACATACATACATATATATATATATATATATATATATGTGTGTGTGTGTGTGTGTGTGTGTGAGAGAGAGAGAGAGAGAGAGAGAGAGAGGGAGGGAGAGAGGGTGTTAATCCGGTGATGCGATTTCTTGATCTTTTTCTTGAGCTGCTCTCATCAAGTTATAAAGTTCTCACTGTTTGCTTTCATCTTGGGTGGAGATCGACACCATCCACTGCTGGGTTGCGGGGGAAAGCCACCCATAGAAATTTGGCAGGTTTAATTTCGGGGGAAGTTCTGAGACACCCCTTGGCGTAAAAGTACTTTCCAGGCCAAAGACAGCGATTGTGTATCTATAAGTGGAACACACGTGACTCTTAATGGAGAAGGCTGATTTATTAGAACCACACGCATACAAAGTGATGGCTGTGGCGATTTTAGTTCATTAGTAAGTCCAGTGAACTGTTGCTAAAACAGCTGTGAGGTTCCATTTTAAAAATAGGCATCTAACAAAGAAAGGCTGTTCATTAGAGTTAATGGTAATGGTAACATTAACCATTTCCTTATAAGGAAATATTTACCATTAAGTGACCGAGCAGCCAGTTCTGCTGTTGTTTGAAAAATCTTTGTCTTAAAACAATTTTTAAGGAAAATAGGTTTATCTAATCCAGTATCTCGTATCGCTCTTTCCAGTGTTGATGGGTTTTTCTTTCCCTGTGCTTTTATTTGAAGTTCTGTTGAATGTCAATGTCTTCATTGTGACGTTATTTTCTCTTCGAGTTACATGTTATATTCATTTTAACAATTGCTGCTGTTGAAACTCCTCAAATGATGTTTGTGATTCTGTAGCTGCACTTTACTCCACAATTTTCGAAGATGGATTTTTTTTGCAGAGATATACAGGCTTCTCAATGTCATTTTTAACCATTGTTCTGAAGAAGCGGTTGTATACAGCTGAGAGTTTAGATATTCCTGAATGAGTTTGGTGCCATACATGACATCCAGATAAAAGTATCGATTTGATGTGGCTATTTAAGAACATGATTCGAATTTTCAGTTTAATGTTTTGGTTTCTTAGCAGTTTGCTAAACTACCTCAAGCGCAGCCTATTCTGTGTAAAATTTCCTTATCTCCTATACTAAACTTGTTATTGCAGATCCATACACCGGGGTATTTGAAGTGTTTGGTATTTACTAATTATACATCCTGAATCCTGAAGATGGACTCAGGGTACGTCGTGCCATCACTGCTTTCATTCCAGTTTTTAATCATAGTTTCTGTTTTGGAAAGTTTTATCTTGAGTCCTATTTTTTGGAATACTTGTTAGGGGTAACTTAACTTCAGGGGTATGACGATAAACTACATCCACATCCTGGGTAAGATGATAAACTACGTCCAGCAGCAAGGCTTTGATCAGGAGGTTTTGAGGAGCATGAAACCACCTTTTAATTGCTGGTGTTCCCAGGTTCACCCTGACCCAGAGTGGTAGCAACTGTTAGGGTCCCAGCTATGGGTAAATAGTTAACGCCCAAACTGGGGTCAAAACACTATGAAATTGTAAAAATAGGTTTTAATACCAGAAATACTTTGTAAAAAAAATTTATTACCAGAAATACATTTTTGAAAAAAAAATGATATTTATCAGCTATACATTTTTGAAGAAAAATATTACCAGAAATAAAAATTTTGCCGGTATTAAATAACCCACTGAGGTTGGTATGCCGTAAACCAAACCAAACCAAACTAGGGGTAACTTAACTTCAGAAAGCTTACCATGTGTTTAAGTGCAGTGAAATACAAATTTCCAAACAGTGAGAACGCGCTTAGATTTAAAGTCATCAATAGGCGCAATTATTGGCGTCTACAGATATAATAAACTTAATTCAAACGTTGCAAAAAATAAGTCCGTCTATTTAGAGATCACTTAAATCCTTGCAAAACTGATCAAAGCGACACGGATATTGATTTATTGACAGATTTTTGTCGTTTTATTTATAGACAAAAGTAATAAATAAAGAATATTCCTTGATATTAAAGCAACAAATCAATGAAGCTCATGACTATATTCACTCTTATAATATCGTAATATAACGACAATCAAACTGGAAATAAGCAATGTAAGATTACCGATACGAGACAAATCAAGTATTTAATATTACATGCATTTAATATTAAATTACATTTAATATTCCATTTTATCATCATCTTTCTCAGTTTACCTATTTCTTCCGCTTGGATCACCCTCACTATCAAAGCCAGAGAAACATGAACTTCAAGGACACCTTATAGCGCCATAGTTAGCAAACTCATTCCTTGAGTTACTAGTAGAGTGGATTCGATCCTTACTGGATGCCACCACTAGATTTACTCTTTACTAAGCTAAACGTAATAAATAAAATGCTAATAAAATGAGTTCAATTCTCCTTGAGTGCCCAAGAATTTTGGCCTTGCTCCAAACTAAGTTTTATGGGAATTTAACTACGCACGCATGGCTTCTCCCAGATATAAATAGGAACAGGTACTGCCCTTTGGACGGGGAAGTTTCCAGCAGCAAATAGATTGTATTCATATTGTAAATACTCATTGGGGCTAGTTTTTAAATTGTTGTTTTATTCTCCCCACACCACCACCACCACCACCACCACAAAGACAATGAATTGTACATATGGGGTACATTTACGATTTTTATAAAGGTATTATGGTGGATGTAAGAATGTGTTGTTTTGGTGTTAGGAATATTGTTTGTATGTTTGGTTCAGTGATCGTGGCTAGCTAAGTTTAAAGTTAAGGCAGATGAAAACCATCCTTTTCCCCATTCTCCATTTTGGCCTGGTGCCACATTTTGTACAAATAAATATCGTGAAGTTTCCAGCAATCAGCTCTGACAGTTGGACCGAACATTCTTGCTGTAACACTCTCGTTTGTATATGTTTGTATTACTGTTTCAGTTAATATATTTGTTTAACTCAATTCTTCTTTTTCTGTCTTTATTTCTGGCCGTAATAAGGCCACAGTAGATAGATAGATAGATAGATAGATAGATAGATAGTGTTATGGTAATTTACCCAGACACATATGGATTCTCCCAGCTATGAATAGGAGCAGGTACTGCCTTTTGAAGCGGAAAGTTTTCAGCAGTTAGCTCTGAGAGTCGGACCGAACATTCTTGCTGTAACACTCGTTTCTATGTTTGTATTACATGTTTCTGTTAATATATTTGTTTAACTCAATTCCTCTCTTTGTGTCTTTATTTCTGGCCCTAACAAGGCCAAAACAATTTCATTAAGTTAGACTTAGTAGTTTTCAAGATAATTGCTTTAAAAATGATGTTAAATTTGTTAGCACACTCTGCCTTTATAAAATAGGCAAGGCAAGGGGAAACGATGGGAAAGAGACTGAAACCGAGATGTCAGATCAGGACCGATAACGTTGCGGATTTTTTTGGATTTTGTTAAGAATCTGTAGATATAAAACCAAAGAATCATATAAGCAGTGGCAGCAATATTCGATGTAAGAACGAATGGTATACGTATAAAAGTTCATGACAGATATTGGTTTGAATGGTTCTTTAGTATTACATAGCGGAATGATTTTTAAAAGCAACAGACATGGTACTGCCTTTTGAAGAGGAAAGTTTCCAGCAGTCAACTCTGATAGTTGGACCGAACATTCTTGCTGTAACACACTCGTTTGTATATGTTTGCATTACTGTTTTCTATTAATATATTTGTTTAACGCAATTCTTCTCTTGTGTCTTTAAGTCTGGCTCTAACAAGGCCACAACACTAAGTTAAGTTTAAAAAGTATCAACATGGGGATTTCTGTTTGGATTTTTGTGGAGATTAACTCTAAATTCGTTCTTTATGAAAGGAGAAGCGAGTTGCTGATTTTCGATCATGAAATCTCTAGTTTGAAAAACAGGAAAATATTAATGCTCTGAGCGGTCAGCCTGGTATTTGTAAAGTGCTATTTCAAGTGTTCTAAATATCTAATGGGATGATGATTTACTGGGACCACACACATACTGATGGCACTTGGTAAAGTGGTGGAACGCTGGACACTTTATCAGAGACAATAAAAATATAATAATGTTCTTTTGCAAATGTAAGTGGGTGTGTATGACTCTGACATGTGATCCAAAAACTGATAGAATCCGACGATAAAAAAAAAATGAGATTAAAAGAAACAGGCAAAATTTTGCTTGCTTTCCATTTGTTCTAAATTTAATGTTAAACCTTTTTGAATTAATCGACGCAAAAAAACAAAAACAAAACAAACAAAAACATGTTTATTTACACTATTTAGATTCAGACTATTGTGCTCATCTTTGTTGTTATCACAATGTTTTCTGCCGTTGTGCTTTTATCAGTTGTTTGTCGATCCGTGTAACTTACAGGGGGTCCCGAATTGAACCGTTTATTTAACCTACGGGAATAGACTGTTCTCGTCCCACTGCGCATGTCTAGAGATATCTCGTCAATGCAATGGTCTGAACAATTGATGCAGTCCTTTTGAATTCTCTTAGTCTTTTTACGAGTCCGCTTTTTTTTAAAACTCTTTTTTCTTCTACTTTTCTAGTAAAAAATAAGCAGCAGTTTTGAAGACGGATGCTGTTCTCAAATTTAAATATCAAATTTAAATGATTTTTTTTAAGCATTTCACCCCTAGCAAGGCGGGAAGCCACTAGCACGCAAGGAGTTACAGAGGATTTGGAGCGAGAGCAGATAGGAATGATAGAGGAGAGGAAGAGGAGAAGGATAGTGGATAGATCAAGGCAACTGGAGATGTCGATAGACATTACATTTGAATAGTTGGAGATAAAGCTATCAGAGAAACAGGAGTAGTAAAGGGAATTCCACAGGTGAGAGGTGCGAGACATGAAGCTATTGGAGTAGAAGCAATTACCATGAAAGTATTTGTAAAAAAGACAGAGAGAGGCGACGGCACGTCTGTGAGAGAGCGACTGCAGGCGAGATGCCTGATCAGGACCAATTACATTGCATATCCGTCTCTGGATCTTGTCAAGAACCCCGAGGCAAACAGAATGGGCTCCAGACCATATATGGCAGCAATACTCATTGCAAGGTCGAATGGTTGATTTGTAGATTTGAAGGATCGATTCCGGGGAGAAAAATTTCGTGGCGCGGCACAGGGAGCCAACTTGCGCTGGACGAAGCAATTGACTCAATGTATTTGTTCCTTCTCGGATCAGTAGACAACGTGAGACCGAGCAGACGCAGAGAGACGGTTTCGGGAAGTTGAGCGTCAGACATTCTAATGGGGTGGGGGGCAGGGAAGGTTCTCTGTGGCGATTAATAGAGAGCAGTTTTGTTTTGGTGGCGTTAAAGTTAACCAGCCAATTCTACCCAAACTTCAGATAGCGTCGTTTTTATGATTTTTTTCTAAGGTAAATCACCCCAAGGAAAGGCTGGAGTACCACCAGCACGCAAGGAGTTACAGAGGATTGAGAACAAGTTTAAAGAGGCACATTTGAGGAAAGGACACAGAGGAGGACGGGGAACAAGCTCAGGGTGTCAGATGTCGATTGACATTGCACTTGAATATTTGAAGATTATAGTCATCAGGGAAGCAAGTAAGGGGAAGGGAGTTCCACAGACGGGAAGTGCGGGAGAAGAAGCTATTTGTCACTGGATCTAACCAACGCCTTTATCCACTGTGCTGTGTGCCCTTGAGGAAGAAGGCCAGAGCGTACAACGGCCGAAACGTTGTAATAAATATGGCGATAAAGATGAGGACAGTAGTCCGAATAATGTAAATAATGTACATAATACCTCATCTCAGAAATATAGACAAAAATTCTTCTTTTTTTTTTGTTCTTCGTCTGTCGATGAGCGTCATCTCAATGCTAGGACTGTTGAAAATACCATTCAAATATGTTTTTGTTTATATCTTTAGTTTCTCTAGTTCTCATTTTATTTATTTAGAGTTTGTGGAATAAGAAATGCCTCTTGGAACAAAGAAAGGTGTTTCTTTTTCAATGAAATAGTCTGATCACCTCTGGTTAGCAGATGCCTATCGACTGCCCAACTGGTGACTGTCATCAATTCGGCTGTTAATTATATATTATATAAATTCGACCTTGCCTACCGAACGCTCTTTTGTGGCCGAGAGGTTAGGCACGTCAGCGTAAATGACGGTTCCGTATAGGATGCAGGTTCGAATCCTGTCAAAGGACGAATATTTTCTATGAAAATTTCTCGGACATTCAGGCCGGTAAATGTTATTTAATACTGTTTATTATAAACTTACTTAAATACTTGTATCTATAAAAAAGAACGTTAAACATAAAAATGTCTTTAATAAATAAATTGTCGGACTTTGTCCATTTCTTAATATATATATATATATAGCTGGCCACTCATATTCGAGGATAGCCATCTACTAGGGAAGCTAGCCAATCTCTATTGCAGATACTCGCTCAGGTTCATTTGTGTTTTCTCAACACCCACAAAACCCAACTCTGGTCTATACTGCAACTATGCCGAGCAGACCTTAGTTACAGTTTCTAGGAGAGAGCGTGTTATCTAGCATGGTCAACAATTTGAACAATGCCAGCACTCTCAAGATAGATAGATAGATAGATAGATTTGTTTGTTATGAATACACTCTAGCAGGCGTGCAGGATCGCATCATCCGTGATATTATGACTTGTGGTTATGACAAGTTTCGGGTCTTTCAACATCATACCTGTTCACCCAAGTGACCCTACCGAAACAATACCTATTCCAGCAGGCGATCCTGAAGCAAATTCCCACCAAGCACACAACAACGAACATATTAAATAACTGCCACTGCTGATCTTGAAATAGCAAGCGACCAATCAGAAACGCCCTACGTCACTTCCTCCTCAGCCAAGACGAGACAAAAAAGAACAACCTTAATGCTCGTCTTTTCCCTCTTAGGTACAAACTCGGAAAGTCCCACATTCTCAACGAACACAACTTGACATAACAGATAGGTAATTTCTACTCGTCTCCAGGGAAGTTTTTATCTCCTATGAAACAATACTTCACTAATACTTTAAAAAAGGACTCGTAACTGGAAAAACCGAATGAAAAAGGAATGTTAACAACAATAAACTTTTTCACACCCAACCCAGTTCTTCGGAATCAGAATCAACGTTGAGTTTAAGCAAGCGAATAAGCTAATTGGAGTAAAGTGTCATGCAGATTTAAATTTTTCCCACTTGTAACGAATGCAGCTATCTAATTTTTTTTTTTTTTTTTGCATGCTAGCATGCTAGCTAACATTCGTGTCAGTAAGCTGTTGGCTCTGACGCTGGCCAATAGAATCTTCCTGCCTATTCGTGGCTCTCACTCTGGCCAATACAAAATGGCCGCAAACTACATGAAAACTGCCGTAGAAGCATGAAAAAATCGATTATTTCCAGTATTGATGGCTGTTGGGAAATGCAAAGACGGTCTTGGCCATCCCGATAACTTGGAGCATGTAAATTTTGGTGCAAATCCGTCGAAAATTGCGGCCGTGCAGTTTATATATATATATATATATATATATATATATATATATATATATTATAATTCTGTTTTAAAAATATAATTCCTTCGCAAAATAAAAAAAAATTATAATTTATGCTATACTTTTGTATTAGGAACTTTTTTTTTTTTTTAAATGAAATCAAAAATACTAAAGAACTTCGGATTATTTACCTAACGTGTTTTTTCCTATTTTTCTATATATTTGCACACACACACACACACACACACACACACACAAACACACACACACACACACACACACACACACACACATATATATATATATATATATATATATACTTAAATTTACGTGATCTGATCATGTACTTTTCTTTCGTTGGGCTATGCTTAACATTGACATGTAGCATAGGAGGTGAAGCCACGCTGTTGAATATATTAGACCCATCTTTGTACTTCCAGGTAATGGATACGCTTGTAGCAGTTATCTAAGGCATACGAAGTTGAGTTCTTTCGCCTCTTCTGTTAGAAAAATTACACATAACAAGAGAAAAAAACTTTTTCGACATTAAAAAAAATAGTAAAATTCACACTTTTCTTAGTGCTTTATGTGCATTTCGTGAAACCATTACGTCATTATTTCACAATCAATTTACGGGTATGTGTTCAATAAAAATAAATAAATAAAAAAAAATAAACAGACACACTTTATAGTTCCTTTTTCTTCTGAAAAAATAAAAAATAATTTACCATAAGTAATTTCCTTACGATTTTCCATTTAGAGATCTTCGAATTAAGACATGATTATAAACAACAATTTATGGAAAGTTACACAAAAATACGTTTGATAAAGTTACACATATAAAAGACAAAACAAAATAAGTAATAAAAGTTTTTTTTTTTACACAAGAGAGATTGGTGTCAAAAATTAACTGACATTTTTATTTTTTTTTTTTTTTTTTTTACAATGTTACTTTCGGGATTTGTTTTCCAATATTCAAAGTCAAAATAACAATCCAGCAAATCTATTTTAACAAAATCACATAATTCATATCTATTTATATGCAAAATGAAAAATAAGGTTAATATGACTGTATAAAACTTGTCCAAAAGTATATGAAAAACGTTGAGGATATCTTGCTGGCAGCTTGCTTTAATCCAAGGGTTTTTTTCTACTTCCTTTATCACCTTGTTTCAGCCAGACATTTGTTTCTGTATTTCTTTAATTTATTGCTTGAATTCTGTTTCGCTTGTAGTGTTGAACATAAGTAATGTATATGGTCAAGTTTCGAGTATTTATCTATGGAATTTTTTGGTACACAATGTTTTGTTAATTAAAGACAATTTATATAAAAACATATTTAAATAATTTATAGAATTACAAAATTAATTAATTATATGTTGTTGTGTATGTGTGTATATACGTATGTGTTTTTGGGCATATAAATAGTAGGTCTTTACTAAATTAAATATTCTTAAATATTTTTATATAATTATGTTAAATTTGTAACCTGTAGGTGATATTACTTGCTTTGTCTAATTATCCTTGATTACACATCATTTCTCCTATAAATGCCCTCGTTTTTAGTTTGCGCCTCTCTCTCTCTCTCTCTCTCTCTCTCTCTCTTCTCTTTTCTTTTCATATCTTTTTTTATAGTGCGTAGTGTCACCACAAATGTATCCACACGTTTCCGATGTCTGTTTTTTAATTTTAATTTTAGGTCAGCAAATCGGTAGTGATTTATGCATCTGAAAATAATTCATATTTATCTGTATCTCACTAACTTAATCCGTTATTTAACTCCTCTCTTTAAAACTTCTATCTGTTAAATTTTAATCCCACCTTCACCTTTAGGGCTTCCTGTTCTTCTTTCTTTTGTTACACCCTCTCTCTAAAGCTTTTATACATTTCCCTCTCACACTTGTTTCCCCCTCCTACACATACACTCTTATTATTTATTAGTTATATTTTCCGATTTCGTTTTGAATTTGTACGTCTGATGAATTGGATTGTGATTACGATTCCAATGTAATAAAATATAACCATCGAATATTAGTGTTTGAGCCTTATAATTTGGTTCAAAAAATGACAATTGGGAAAAATTCTTAATTCTTGCTGATGCGTTTCGTCTTCCGACATAATCAATTCAAGCAATGAAAGCGAAATGTTTTATAGTCACATCAAATGCAAAATTTAAAAAAAGAGACACTTTTGCGTAAACCTCTTTCTGGATAATGGCATTGACAACTCCCCCTCCCCACGAAGAATTTGTTTCCTGCTCTCCATGTAATTTTAAATGTTGGTTTAATGTAACTATGACTATTAAATATTTTATATATATATATATATATATATATATATATATATATATATATATATATATATATATATATATATATATATATATATATATGATATAACGATATGTAATTTTGTATAATTTTATATATCAACAAACAGTATTTAGAAAATAGTACGACAAATTGAAAAAAAGATTTTGTGGCGCGAAAAGTGTCAAAAAATTTTTTTCGTTAGGTTTTTATCGGACTGGGTTTCGTTTATATTGCCACGTCTACACATTCGCACAAAACAAGAGCCGATGTTAGTTCCAAAACTTTTTAAAGAATATTTTTTTCAATCTGGCAAAATTCATATGTATTCTTTTTTTTTTCTTTTTATCTCCATTACATTTCTCTCTGAATATTGTTTCAAAATATTCTTTCAAAAATATTTTTTTCAAAAATATTCTTTAAAAAATATTCTTTCAAAAATATTCTTTCAAAAATTTTGAAACGACTAACGTCTCGCGTTTCAGGTGCATGCGTAAACGTAGCAACATCAACAAAGCCCGGTTCTTCGATGAAATCCCAACGGATGAAACGCTCCATAGAAACTTCTTTTTTCAATTCGTCATATTATATATATATATATATATATATATATATATATATATACAGGGTGCGACGGGGAATATTTTATTTTAATCTAGCCCTTGCGCGTTGTTTGTTTTTTATTTTGTTGACTGCACAGGATAGTAGGGTCAGTTGGGCAACGTCTGTGAGAAAAAGTGCACCATGACGCAATTTATTCCGCCAGAAATTTTTAAAACGGTATGCAGTACTGCTTGGCATTCGCGTCGGAAGCTCCAATACAAACATTTCAGAGTGTTTGGATGTCAATCGGAGGACAGTGCAGACGATTCGGAAAGTGTTGGATGAGTGTGATGGTGATTACGAAGTTAGGGCAGCTCAGAAAACCCACTCTGATCATTCTTATAAGAAACATTTGGGGGTGAGGGCCTCAGACTCAACACGGAAACCTGGGTCAAGAGTGTGGCTACTGGAAGGTCCTATGTCTGGCAACAGGACTCTGCACCATGCCACACAAGCAGGAGAACCCAGTCATGGCTGTCAGACAATTTTTGCGACCACATCACCCCTTACATTTGGCCACTTAACTCCCCAGACTGCAATCCCCTTGATTATTTGTGGGGTGCAGTTGAGCAAGAGACCAACAAAACTCCTTGCAACACCAAAGATGAACTGAATACAAGGTTTATGGCAGGATTCACCAATTTAAACAAGGAGACCACCCAAAAGAGTCGCAGTGATTCCGAAGACGTCTGGAGGCCATGGTTGATGCCAATGACGATTTTATTGAATGAATTTACTCTTTCGTATTTCAAGATATTTTGGTGTAATTTTGGTAAATATATCTGTTAAAAAGAGATGTCAGAGTTATTCTCATTTTTTATGAAATTTAGACGATAATTTTGACCATTGCACTATATATATATATATATATATATATATATATATATATATATATATATATATATATATATATATATATATACTAGCTGAAGTACCGAAAACCTAGAACGTAGCTGATTATAATGGTAGAAGAACGTTTCCTTATTACAGAAATGGTGAACCAGTTAAAATCAAGTTAATGGGAAATTGTTGGCTATATATAATCATAGAAGTCCCACATAACCTCTGATCTTCTTGTGTGTACTATGTACATTCAAGGCGTATGCGATCATGGTTCTCCACAATATCCTATCCTTTGTATTTCATTACAATATTTATCTTTTTAATATCCCTCGTACTCCCTGTTTTGCCATCTTATTACACAAGTTCATTAGGTAGGTTTCTTTCTGTTTCCATCTACACTCCTTGTTTTCCATATATCTTTTGAGTATCAAATTTTCCTTGCTTTCTTTTCTCAGTACGTATCCCAGATATTTCAACTATCTCTTTCTGATTTTAAGTATGATTGTCATTTTTGTTGACATTTTTCTTAAAACTTCCTCGTTGTTTACATGCTCCTTCAATGGTATTCTCAGCATGCTTCTGTAAAACGAAATCTTTGTTGCTTCAAGTTACCTCTTCATTTGTCCAACATTCATGCCATATAGGATGACTGATATTATGTAGCGATTCAACACTTATCTTTGTTTCTAAAGAAACTTTTCCTGTTCCTTAATATTTTTGTTGTTGTTGTTGTTATTCCAATGCATCTTCGGATTTCGTGATCATATTTTCCGTTATCTGTCAAAACATATTCGAAATATTTAAACTTCTGCACTCCTTTAATGGCTGCTCCAGTTACTGCTACACAGTAATTACTTATTTAAGACGTTGCATAAAGAGAAAGACAATTGTACAGCAGATGTCAAGAAACTCATTGGTCTATGTTCATTTTGAAAGCAAGATGAAAACTTCTTGGACATATTTTGTGAATGGAAACAGAATGCCCAACTAACAAAGCCACGGAGTTTTACTTTAAAATGACTGACTTTAAAAAGGGCAGAGGTCATCCAAGAACCACCATAGTCACAACACTGAACCGAGACATTCAAATAACAAGGTAGAAAGATTCCACTTTTTTTTGGAAAAGTTTACAATTAAGGGAGATCTGCAGCGAATCCGCAAACTCGCAGAGGAGAGAGGAGGCTGGCAAAATATTATCGAATCAGTAGACATTGTCATTTAAGATGAGAGAACATGTTAATTCATGACCTCAAATCGAAATAGTTTTGATGTTGATGATGATTAATTGATAGTCACCTTTATATTTGTTATACTAATTATGCGTGTAGGTCTCTTTCCGAAAGAAGCACCGTTGATAAACACCAGTGTTCCTTCGTTGACTGAGTTTAAAGCAAATATAGACTCACTGAATTTGAAAGTAGGAACGAAATGGGAGGAACGTCTAGACATTTCAAATCATTTCTTTCTTCTTTTACCAGACGAGGAAAGAGCCTTTTTTTAGAGAGAAAAAAGACACATATCCATGTATGAAGAGCATAAAAATGTCTGGTACCGAAGTTGAAGTGTTACTTTCCAGTAAAATTGTGTCATCAAAATAGACAAAAACAATGTTACGATATTTCTAAAGGAAGACGTTGAAAAGTTAATAAACGAAATTTTTCTTTTGGAGAAGTTTCCAATGAAGGAAGATCAGCAACAAATCCGCAAACTCGCAGAGGACAAAGAAGGCTGGGAAAATATTGTCGAATCAGTAGACAATGTCATTGTAGATGAGAGAACATGTTAATTCATGACCTCAAAATGATACAGTTTTGATGATGATGATGATTATTATGATGATGATGATGATTTTGTAGTCACTTTTATATTTGTTATTCTAATTATGCATGAAGGTCTCTTTCCCAAAGAAGCGTCGTTGATAAACACCAGTGTTTCTTCGTTCACTTACTTTCAAGCAAATTTGGAAGTTAGAACGACATGGCATGAACATCTAGTCATTTCAAATCATTTCTTTCCTCTTTTACCAGACAAGGTAAGAGCCTTTTTCCGAGAGAGAAAAAGACATATATCCATGTATGAAGAGCATAGAAATGTCTGGTACCGAAGTTGAAGTGTTACTCTCTAGTAAAACATAGGATGTCAAAAGAGGCATAAAATAATGTTACGATATTGCTAAAGGAAGACGTTGAAAATTAATAAACGAAATTTTCCTTTGGAAAATTTACAATCAAGGAAGACATACAAGAAATCCGCAAACTCGCAGAGGACAAAGACTGGCAAAATATTGTCGAATCAGTAGACAATGTCACTGAAGATGAGAGAACATGACCTCAAATTGAAACAGTTTTAATGATGATGACTCCTTTGATTTTGACAAGTCCAACTCGTAACTCGCATCTTCAGTTTTTTTTCTTACTGACAACCATATATACTGTTTTCTTACAATTGATGGCTAGTCCTTTCTTCCAGTTTTCCTTTATTACCTTGTCTAGGAGATCCTATAAATTTATTTATGTGTCTACCATAAACACACTGTCATCTGCATATATTGCATTGTTAAGCTTGTACCTGCCAATGAGATGAATAAATAAAAAATATCTATTTCATAACACATTTTAATTTTTTTAAGCATTTCACCCCAAGCAAAGCGGGGGTGCCACTAGCATTCAAGGGCTTACAGAGAGTAAAGGCAAGAATAAAGAGGGGTGTTGAGGAAAGGTTATAGAGAAATACGGGGGTCAAGATCAAGACATCAGAGGATGTCGATTGACATTACATTTAAGTATTTTTAAGATTGTAACCGTCAGGGAAGCAAGTAATAGGAAGGGAGCTCCACTGTCGGAAAGTGAGAGTTAAGATGCAGTTGGAGTAGAAGAGACGGCTACATTTAACCGTTTCGACAGTGAAAGAGTGGGACCGACCTTCCAACCTAGCAGCACGCTTAAATTCATACAGTTGCGGGTACCAGTGAAAGTAGCTCGTCAGAAAATATTTGTAGAAAAGACAGAGGGAAGCCACATCACGTCTATGAGAAAACGACTGTAGACGAAATGCCAGATTAAGACCTATCACATTGCATACCCGTCTCTTGATTTTGTCGAGGAGACGGAGTCTCATTATTAGTGGGTATCAAAGTTCACTCCCATCAACACTGATCTTGTACAGCAACTGCTTAGTAGAGATAAGTTGCATAAAAAATTAGATTCCATTTGTTTCTGGTAGATTTACAACGAAGAAGTACAAAGAAGTGTAGAAAAATATTTATAATTTTTATATAGGAATAAAGTGTCGCTGCCGACACTTGAGTTTGAACATAGATCGCCAGTGAGCCAACAGAGGCGATTCCATTATTGAATTAAGTAGACCACGTGACCATAGAGGAAACGCATATGTAGAAAGTAGCTGACAACTAACGACTGCTATTTCTATTCAATCCTCTATTACTATACGGACAGCTATTCTCTAATCTGTTCACTATACTATTCCTCTATTCGGATCACTATACGGATTACTATTCGAGCGAGTATTATCGAGCAAGTACTATTAGTGTTATTCGAAGGAGTCTGACATTAATATTGTTCAATGGCGTTACTATAGTTGTATCGGCGATTACAAAGTCTCTACTACCACGAACATTACGAAAGTGACAATGAGTATCGTTGACATTACTAAAGTGTCAAACGAGTTCGTTGACATCACAAAAATAATGAAAAAATTGTTCTGCAAAATTCCTTTTTAAATTCACAAATATTTTTCTTGATCGAACATTTAATAATAAAAAAGAAAATATAATCTTTCATCTGACAATTTCAATTGTTACTTAAATATTTCCGTATTAGAGAAAAGTAGTAGAGAGACTCTTTCCTTTATAATGAACAGAAATATATTTAAAATATTCCTGAGTTCAATACTGAGGGCGGTAAAAGAAAGAGTTAGTCTGTTTATATCAAACAAATAAACGAATAAACTTTATATATACATATATATATATGCGTGTGTGTGAATGCGTGTGTGTGTGGTGGACTCTCCCGTCGTATTCGACGTATGAGGATCAGCAACTCAGTTTCTAGGAACCGACAGACATCAGCACATACGATTTGATTATAGTGTTGAAGGCTTTGAGCAGAACCAACCACACTTTTTGAAGAGCCATAATGTCACAAGGTCGCCAAACGACCCACTACGGGTTTTGAATTAAGAGTTGGCCTTCTCCTAGACCAGTTGCGCTACAAGGCTATAGGACCCAGTCTGTCCTGCAATTTACCCATAGCTGGAGGGAGAAGAAGAGGATTCATACCTTTCCGATGGGTATTAGCACGTAAGTGAATGTAATGGATTCGACTGGAATTCGAACTCCCAGCCCTCAGTAGAGCCAAGCACCCCTACTCTACCTCGTTTTATTTATATATATATATATATATATATAATTATGACCCAAACATTGCGTTCAAACATGAAACAGACTGTCGCCACTTAGTAGCCATTTTACACACACACACACACACACACACACACACACACACACACACACACATATATATATATATATATATATATATATATATATATATATATATATATATATATATATATATTTTCTAGCAAAAGATACATTTCTGTAGTTTACTGCTACCAGGAAGCAGAAATATTTCTCCTCCGATGATGGCTATGTTGGTCGAAACTAGTCGAGGAATCTAAATGAAATAATAATTAAAAAAACGAAAGAATATTAATCTACAGCCCAGTGTGTCTAAAGATTTTAATTTTTAATATTTTTATTGTTCAAATATATATATATATATATATATATATATATATATATATATATATGTGTGTGTGTGTGTGTGTGTGTGTGTGTGTGTTTTTTTATTTGGGGGTAAAAGTAGGTACCTTCATGAGATCGCTAAAAAAGAGCATAGCATGATGAAAAAAAAACGTCAAACTTGACGAAAACAAAATTTTAGCGTCTAAATGTTTATGTTATTATTAAGAGGAAAGAAAAAAGTATTTTTTAATTATTTTTAATTTTTTTCTTTCATCTTTCTAGAACATCCAAAATTTTGATTGAAAAACCTTGTTTCTCTTGGTGTTCAGCGGAACTAATAAGTAACATCAAATTTTAGCGCGTTTTTTCCTGTCTGACAGACATTCATTTTGAAAATCTTGCAAAAATAAAAATAATTGTCGAATTTTGATGAAACTTTTAGAAATTATTCACAAAACATGTAACTTATTATAAATATGTTTTCCTTTTTTAAATTCATGGCAAAAATATTTTTTCATATGTATTACCCGCCCCATAACTAATTGTACGAAAACTCTATAATTTCAATTTTGGGCAGATTAGTGATTATATTAGTTAAGAACACAAGGCTTTGAGGAAACCAAATCATGTTTTCTTTTTTTTTAGTTGGACCACCTCTACCTGAAAATCATCTCTGAATTCTAACATACAAAACTGAATAAAACAAAAATATTATTTAATTTCAAAAGCTTTTAATTCTTTTTTATTTATTTTAATGAACATGGACAATATTGCCTGAAGGCAAAATATATTTTAATGAAAAATTAATTTTTAAAACAATTATTTGTTATTTTTTAAATATTTTATTATTTTTACATTAAATGTTGTTAATTCTTCTAAAATTAGGGAAAAGTTTGTACAATTTAACGAAGAATATTGGTATTAAGTAGATATATATTAACAGATTATAATTTCCAAAACTTCTTAGAAACTAACGAACAACAGTATATAAAAAAATATAATTTGTGTCAATAATACGACTGCAAATCTATTCTACGGAGGACCGGAAGTATCATGTGTGCAATAAAAAAAAATCATGTGGATTGAGTTTCTGTCTAGTATTTAACTTAAATACTGAATTTTTAATACAGTTATTTGTTATTTCTTTAATTATAATAGATTTTTACATTTAAGTTGTTAAAATATTATAAAATTAGTTAAAAGCCGCATTCAGTTTCATAAATGTCCTTTTGAGATATAGATTTATTTTTGCAAAACACGTGTGGAGAATTTAATTTGATTTTTTTAATTTCAACCGAGAAGGGTACCTACAAGTATCAGTATCATCTTATAAAATTTAAATTTGTATTTGATGTACAGTTCTGATAAAATTTCACAAGGAGGTTAAAAATTAATTAGATACCTTTCTTATGAAATTTAATCTCACTCTCAACAGTATTATTTTAATTTCTTTATAATATATTTTCCATAAAGCATCGTAAACCTAAAGGTGAAAGATAAGTACAAAAAAAAAAAATTAGAGTGCTGAAAGTTTTCCTAAAAATAACGAGGTAAATAATTTTTTCACTTAAATCTAAATAATTTCACTTCTCTCCTTCTGTAGAATAAATTATCCTCACGTAAGCTAACAATACATCATGAAAATGTCTTTCGTCACCTGCCAAGTGACGCGAAATGTCATGACCTGCTTTGTTTTATTTTCAAACTACATCATTTCGGCGCAGAAACTAAGTAATGCTTGTTTCAAAATATTTTAAATAAACATTTCTGATTTTCTTAAAATAAGTTTTGAAAAAATTATAATTGATTTTTAAAAGAATTTCAATCTGAGGTTTTCATTTTTTTTTTTTATAAAATGGAAAAAATGGTTAACATGATTGACTATCTGTCAATTTTGCTGACTCAAAAAACAAGTTTTTTAACGGAAACTTTGGACGGGCTATGAACGATTAAAAAAATGTAAAAAACTATCCTCCAAATACTTTGATCTTTCCTCTTAATAATAACATAAACAGTTAGACACTAAAATTTGGTTTTCGTCAAGTTTGGCGTCTTTTTCATCATGCTATGCTCTTTTATAACGATCTCATGATGGATCCTAGGTAAAAAGTTTGCTCGTTCAAGTCAACACGCTAAAAGATTTTTTTTTTAAAATGTTGTTGTCTTTCTTTGTTCTTTGTTTAGAAAATATTTGTTTCTGGAACTTTTTGCGCGTTTGCATTCTTATGGATTGAATATTCTTTTTTTCTTTTCTTTTTTTCCTTTTTTTTTCTTTTTTTCTTTTTTTCTTTTTTTTCTTTTTTCTTTTTTTTTTTTTTTTCTTTTTTTTTTTTTTTTTTTTTATTTTTTCTTTTTTTCTTTTTCATTATTTAATTATTTGACATGTATAGATCTTGGAAAGTCAGAAACAAAATGAAAACCATATCTTATTCTGATAACTTTGTTTCATTCTTTTCTCTCTCTCTCTCTCCCTCCTTCTTCTCTTTCTCTTTCTCCCACCCCTCCCTCCTCTCTTTCCCTCTTCTCCTTCTCACTCTTCCTCCCTCTTCTCTTTCTTTCTCTCCCTCCCTCTTCTCTTTCTCTCACCTCTTTCTCCCTCTCTCTCTCTCTTTTTTTCCTCTTCTCATTCTCTCTCTCTCTCTCTCTTCTCTTTTTCACACCTTTTCGTCGTTGTGTGATACCCAGAAACAGTCGGTGGCATAAAATATACACATATCAGCTTTGACAGTCAGATCCCCACCGTAGCAACTGTAAGAAAATTGACAGCACGTCATTTGCAATAAAAACGTTATTGAGAGCTTCAATTCATAAACCAGTGTTTTCTTCTTCGACCGGTGATCGTCGTCGTAGACGCAGGGCCGTCGGAATAGAACTCAAGCATCTTCAGTTTATTTTTTTTTTTTAAGCTCTGTAAAGTTTATTGTAGAGAAAATGAGGATGAAATTTCTTATTCAATCAAATCGTCTGACCACCAGACACGTAGTGAAACCCGACTGAAATCTGACCCTCAAACTCTTACTGATGTTGACACTAATATGGCACTTCCTGACACTTGCACCTTCGTTCACTGGATGAATCATGAATTTCCCAAAGTTTGATTTCAGTCAAAGTCTGGCAAACTAGTATTTCTTTTATACGCATTTATGGGTAAATGCACTTAATAACACGTATACTCAGTCCCTATTGGGACACCTCGAGGCGGTGTAATGGTTAGCAAGCTTGTCTTGCTAGAACAATTACAACTGAGTCGTGAGTTCGATCCTCCCTGGGTGCTCCATACTTTCGTCCTTGTGCCACATCTAAGCTACGCCTAGAAAATCACTACTCAGTCTTGATTGCTTACTTTACTTACATTGGATGATATTTGCCATTAATGCGTTGCATTCATATGTACCTGATGAGGTCTTACCATGCTAATTACAATATTTTCTCTTTGTTTACATCCTTTACATTCTCTCACTTTAATCCATGAGTAACAACAAAAAAAAGAAAAGAAAAAATGGCTTTTAATTATATTGTCGTATTATTTTGACAAAAAATTAAAAAAGACATTCTTTGAAAATTACCTTCGTTTTATTTAACTACAAAACGGGAAAGTCAAAATATTTAAACAGAAAAAAAAACATTTTTTTTTTAAATTAGCAATAACAAATATAAGATTTTATCTATAATCAGAAGATCTTGAAATATTGACAAAATCCAGTCGTGATTATTGTGTCTCTCGGAGAAACATTTGATGGCTGTTCACAAATAGACTTTCTGGATTATTTATTCACTTTTCTTTTTTCGTCGAATTCAATTTACTTAAAATATAAAAACCAAGCGTTGAGAAATGATTTTTACTTGTTTGAATATTTTAGAACAACCGTAAAGATCAAACATCTTGAATTAGTAAAGAGAAAAGATGTAAAATTACATCTGAATATTCCTTTTGTTACAGAATTCTGTTAATCAAATAAAATTTAATTTTTTGCAAAAGAACAAAAGAGAGTTAAAGCAATTCCTCGCCGAAAAAAAATCTTTCTGGCGGGAATGATAAAATAAAGAAATTGACTGAAAAATAACAGAAAATAAAGGAATTAAACGGTACATCTTTTCAATAAAGCTAATGTCAAAAACTTAAAATGTAAAAAAGGGCTTAAATAGAAGGATTATTTGATGTTACTCTAAATGATGGCCGAACAAGAAGAAAAGAAAAAAGCAACATTCATATTTATGTGAAATATCACTCAGCTAATTTATGATCAACACAATTCTAACAAAAAAAGAAATTTATTTTAATATATTTTATTCTTATACGTTATTTATATATACGCAAATATTTAAGTAAATACTCTGTTTATAATAACAGGAATCGAACGTGTAGCCTACACGGAATTGTCATATAGCCCGATGTGCTATACCAGTTTAGCTACAAAGGAGCGTCTGTTTAGCAAGGCCGGTTTTACCGGGTTTTTTTTAAGGTGCAAACTTCTCATGATTTCCCTCGAACGTGGAAATTTTTCATTAAATTTGTACGCATTAATTCCGCTGGTTCTCCTTACACACTCATTCTAGGTATATGTTTTGGGGTTTTCTTTCTTCTTTTATGTGCCATGACCATTCAGGACGTACTCGATCATGGCTCTTCACAACTTCTTGTATTTCATTGCTCTTAGTAACGTTTGGCTCTTTATCATATCTCTTTGCTTTTATCCTACCATCCATTCACCAAAATACTTATTCTCTTCACCCTCCTGTTTCTTTTCCTTTTAGTATGTTCTGTGACAAATTCTAAAGACCCTCTTTCTTCCATATGTGTCCGTGAAATTTCAACTCTTTCTTATTGTAAATTTGATTTCACTTTTATTTCTTGTTTTCAGTAAAACTTCCTCATTGCTCGCATGTTATGCCCATGATATTTTCAACATTCGTCAGTGGAACCTGTTACTTTATCTCTTCTTCATTTGTGAGAAAATTGTCCCGCATTCGCTGCCATATAGGAGATTAGATATTGTATTGTAGTTTTCTTTGTTTCTAACGAAATTTTCCTATCTCATAATACTTTGCTTAGTTTCTGAGAAACATCTTTCGTTATTCCAATGCTCCTACGGATTTCTGACTCATATTTTTCGCCATCTGTACCCAGATAGTTAAATTTCTGTACCTTTTTGTTTCTGACGTCACCAATGCCTACTTCACATATTGGGATATCACTCTTGTTGTAGTTTTTTGGGGTATGTTTGTACTAGTGAGCCAGTCAAAATGAGCTGACATTTTATAGTTCACCAATATAAGGGTTAACCAATCAGAAAGCTCAAAATATTCAATGCGACGTGTATAAAGGCAGCCATTTTGGTTTTTGTCCCAAAATATCTCCACTGCCAACCTGATATCGAAGACTTAAAGAATTACTTAACAGCCGCTACTTTCTCTAAATCTCCACTGCCAACCTCTGATATTGAACACATTACGGACTTCACCGGATTCCATATTCAGAGACTACGGCAAACATTGTCAACAACTCTCGCTTCCAATTATACATTATGTCTTCCTGCAGTTCATTCTTCTTGCATTTATTGCTATTTTGTCTAAGATTTCTGTTAGTTTTCTTCCCGTGTCTGCCATTAACGTGTTGTTACCATTATGTCCGCTGATCTTCTAGTTCTCTTAATATTGGTTGTGTAGCTTAAATAAATCCAGTGATAAAACGCGTCTTTGTCTAAGTCTTTTTTCTGATTTTGCTCACTCACTTTGATTTGTATTAAGGCTGATTGTGCCTAGAAAATATATTTACGCTGTAAACCAATCTTTTCTAGCATATATCTATTTGTGGTGCCTTATAGAATACCTTCATATAATCTATAAAATATAGGGATATATTTATCTGTATTTGTATTGTTCATTCTAATAGCATTCTGATTATAACCAAAGAATTTCTCGTTCCAATGTCTTGAATATAGTCATACTATTCTTGATCTATTTCAAGTCTAATTCTGCTACGAACTTTATCCATTGGAATCCTAATAAGTTTACTTATGTGTCTCGTTAAGATGATTGTCTAATGGAGCTTACATTAATTTGCACCTGGCTTCTTTGATATCGCTATGAAGATAAATATACTAAGTTTTTTTCATTATATTGCCATTGTTGTATATATTATTCTTATCATTTCAGTAATCTTGTCGATGCTTAAATCGTCTAAGGCTGATAGTATTACCAGTGACGATGTTTTAATTACCGTATTTTCCGGCTTACAAGACGCACTTTTTTTTCCTAAAACATACCCTGAAAATTTGTGTGCGTCTTCCAAAACGAATGTAAGTCAACGCCCAGGCTCAAGTAAGCTTGGACGGTCACCTGATTGGCTTGACTGATAGGGAAGTGGATTTGTATGTTGAATCATTACACTATAATGTCAGCTACCTATTTAATTCAGACATGTATATGATGTAACCTCAGCTGTTATAAGCATTTCTAAGACTATAAACCTTCCTGGAGCTGAGCCACAAACTTAAACATGACCGACGGGAGCCTTTCTTCTATTGAGTAGTATGTCATTACCATACAAACAAAATCGGACGATTTATTAATGTAAACAATACGTGGCGCCAGTATGTGAGGGACGCATGGTGAATGTGTTGTATGAGAATTACTTTTTTTCTTAGAAATTTCTTTCCAATATAAGGGTGCGTCTTCCAAGCTGCAGCGTCTTGTAACCCGGAAAATACGGTATGTCTAATAAAAAATAAATTCAGCTTAGTGATAATTAGCATTTGCAAATAATTATAATATATATTCTATAAATAAAACAGAAGTCCACCAAGGCATAATTTGAGCAATTTTCGGAATTAATTTCGTCTTTTCTTAATTTGTTTGATTGACAAAATTTTTCTTTTCGTTATTCTTTTTACGTTATTCGACAACTTTTTTTTTCTGCCGTCATTTCAGTTTTCTCTTACTAGACTGCTGTAGAATTTTCGCATGTTATGCCAAAGAAGCAAAAGAAATGTCAACAATAATCATAATAATAAAAAGGCAAAGTCAAAGACAACAGAAATGTAGCTAGTGGGGGTGTTACAGTTCCATTGACACCGATCGACCGCATTTTTCATTCTGGCCTTTTAGTGCCCAAAATCCTCCGACATGCACACTGACATTTATTTGACGTCACCATTTACAGGGTTCGCTACTCAGCTCGTTAAAACCTCGATTCTTTAATAACATTGGGAAAATTTCTAACCTAGGAGATGGCATAGAGTCGACCAAAAACAGTTCCATTTATTTTTTTTTTTACACTTATATTTCTTCAGACAAAGACTGCAAACACCGTTCTTTAATAGCTAAAGCTTTTGAAAATGTAACTTTGTAAAGCATCCTTTCCGCTTACTATAAAAACGGCGAAATATTCTATTTTGAGGATAATTTCCGTATTTCTAATAATCAAACCTTTTATCGTGATATACCAATTTCATGATATTCTATTTAATCATTTGTATTTTGTCGACATTCTATTCATTGTCACTTGTTCTTCTGTTCTTTACCCTCGCCAGAGTCAGAATTAAAAACAATAATAGATACTGTCTATATTTCTGAGATGAGGTATTATGTACACTATTTACAGTATTCGGACTGTTGTCCTCATCTTTGTCGCCATATTTATCACAGCATTTCGGCCCTTCAGTATCTGTCTATATTTCTGAGATGAGGTATTATGTACACTATTTACATTATTCGGATTATTGTCCTAATCTTTGTCGCCATATTTATTACAACATTTCGGCCCTTCAGTATCTGTCTATATTTCTGAGATGAGATATTATGTACACTATTTACATTATTCGGACTGTTGTCCTCATCTTTGTCGCCATATTTATCACAACGTTTCGGCCGTTGTACGCTCCGGCCTTCTTCAGGTGGTTGGAATGTCGAACTGAACCCTTTATTTTGAAGACATTAGGTTTATAATACCCAGAAATTCATACACAGATGTCCTCAAGGACACATGGCACAGTGGATAAAGGCGTTAGTTAGATCCAGTGACAGGACCCACTGAGTGTGAGTGTGAATGGAGAACTTTCAGAGGGAAATTAACAGGAGATAACTGATAACTGACATCCATTAAACATGGCACGTAGAACAAGAACAGTCTACCCCAGTGAGCGAAATAAAGGGTTCAGTTCGACATTCCAACCACCTGAAGAAGGCCTGAACGTACTACGGCCGAAACGTTGTAATGAATATGGCGACAAAGATGAGGACAATAGTCCGAATAATATAAATAGTGTGAATAATAGATGCATTATTGCTTCCAACTCTCGCCATATTTCTGTGGATGGGAGAAGATGCAGACATGAATAAGTGAAATGTGCAAAATTTTTCATTCAAAAATATACAAGACTATGTAAAATTTTCGTTATGGGTTTGTCATAAGATGACATTAAAAGCGTTCAATTAAAAAAAATTAATTTAAGAAAATTACTTTTGATGAAATTGTTGCAGCTGTCATGTCAGGGTACATTTAAAAAATGTTAAAGCTGGCGTATTTTTGTTATTGATTTTATTAGTAAATCTTCAAGAGGATAACATTTACGGCAGACTGTATTTTTTGTCTATAGATAGATAAAACTACGAATTAGACACGTATCTTCTTAGATTTGTGCAGCTCAAAGAGAAAATGGTTGAAAGTACTTTGCGAAGTTTCATATTGGAGATTTCTTGCTGAAACGTTAAACGATGCTCCATAGATAGTTATACTAATTCAGGTTTGTAACAATCAAATGAAGATATTAAACGAGGATAAATTATACGACGTGGGGGTGACTAACATATTTAAAATATACAAATCAAGCGTTGAGAAATGATTTGTACTTGTAATTACAGTTGGCAATTCGTTGTTTAACTTCTATATCATTTAAGTGACAAAAAAAGGAAGACGACTGAGCCGTATTTGAAGGCGTCGTTTCTAAAACAAATTGATGGAAAATGGACATTTTGCAACAAGATAGAATGGAAGGAATCAATTCAGTAACAGAAATAAACCAACATTAACAGTAACAAGAATCTTTTAGTGAATATAATTGTTTGTAATTATATGGTGGAAAAGAGTTCTACCATTAGTTTATTTTGGAGAACTAAATAGACTTAATAACACATATACTCAAAGGCTCCATTGCTTACTTTACTTACAATGGACGATATTTGTCATTAATGCGTTGCATTTATATGCACCTGATGAGGTCTTACCATGTTATTACAATGTTTTCCATTTTCCATTAATTATTCATTTTCTCTTTGTTTACATCCTTTACATTCTCTCACTTTAACCCATGAGTAACAACAACAAAAAAAAAAAGAAAAAAAAACGGCTTTTAATTATCGAGTTTAGAACAACTTCTCGCAATACATCAACAGAAACATTCTCGTGGGCTTTTTTATATTTAAGTGACATCCATTTTTTAACAGACGTCTAAGGAAATGTAGCCACGAATTTGTAAAGTAAAATTTTTAAAACGTTTTGCAATAAGTTAAATATCTTTTTAACTTTTAATTTTATTTAACATTGCAAGAAAATAGAATAATGTTAAAAAAGAAAAACTGAAAATTTTGGAAATAAAATAAGTTTGTGGCCTTTTTAATTCAATATTTTTTAAATCCCAAAGAAACCCACTATCAAGTTATCAAAAGTCAACTAAATTAAATATCTACAAAAATAAATAAAAAAAAACAAGTAGTAAATAACTGCCCACATAAAAAATATCTGACGAAAATTAGTTAAACTGCCGATTGCTTTAAAATTGAAGAAAATCCGTTAACTCAGATTAATGTCAGGTGAAAGCCTCGACCAGAAAATGTATTTATTTATTTTTTTGCCTTCTTAAGCAAAATATAAGAAATGGAATTTTGCAATTTATTCATTTGAGCTATCAGGAAAAAAAAACGATATTTTTAACAAATTTTCTTCAGTGAAAAAAGGTTAAACATGTTGATAATTATTTTGGTTTTTGTCGATTTTTAAATTACATACTTTATTGTAAAATAAATCGATACGTATATAAAGTGTAATTACCAAAAATATGTTTAAAATTCTTCTAAAATTCGAGGAGAATACAGTTATGGGATAATTATTAACTTACTGTAAGTCAGCAATATATTTTATCATTTAAAAATCTAAGAAGTTACTAAATATCAATACTTTACAGTTTTAAATTTTAGATTCAACAGCATTAATTGACCCTCAGTGGATAATTTGAAAAAATTAAGTAGATATGAATTCTGCAAGGATTTACATTTTAATAATATAAATACAGTAAATTTTGGATTAATATTTACTGAGATGTCATAAAACAAAATAGGATTATGGGTTACGTAAAAATGATTGCCTTAATGATTTTTTTAAAACTCCAGTAATCAATAATTGCTTATTGACAGTTTTATTCAAATCCGTTCATTAGTTAAATTGTAGTGATTTATTTGGCGGAAATTGATAGATTTTCCAATTGATTTTTTACGTGTTTTTTTTTTTCTGGTTGCAAGTGTAAACTGCAATAAATATAAATTCAGAAAAAATATTTCCATTTCTATATAATGTACGAAAATAGTTTTTATATTGGGCTTTTCTCCAATTCTCCTTTTTAAATATATTTCTAATAAAAAAACATACACTTCTTCTAAGCTGCTTGTTGTTTCTGTGTGTGTGTGTGTGTGTGTGTGTGTGTGTGTGTGTGTGTGTGTGTGTGTGTGTGTGTGTGTGTGTGTGTGTGTGTGCTAGTGCGCATGTAATAGGAGTAGGTCGGCATTCCTATCGCCCGGTCAACACATCTCCCCTTTCTCCTGAACAAGCGTAGAAGCTCACCCCCTGTTTCTTGTTTAGGAAGGGGTTCCCGGTGCATTTCCTTCCCGTCTCTCTGACCCCCGTAGTAGTACTGTCGTGATTCTCTTGTGATGTGTACAGTCTGTGGAAAGTCAGAGGTTACCCGGGTTGACAGTTTTCTGGTTGCTGTTCCCGTTTGGTAGCTAGGAGCCCTAACTCTTGCATAGCGTCGTGAGCGGCCGCTCTGATCAACAGTTGTATAATATCGGGGTGCCTGTAGTACCATGTCGCGCATGGAAGGGTGTTCCTGCACGTACCTCTGGTGGGCAACCCTGAGGCCACATCATGTTGTAGGCTGCGCCAGCTCCTTTCTACTCTTGTCCCATAAGATGACCGTCTATTACTTCTACTTTAGGCCTTCTCATTTTCAATTCCAAAATTACACAACATGACAACAAACGATCAAAAAAGTAAAACTAACCCAATTCTAAAAAAAATCACCTAAACTCTTTAACATTTCTTTTTCTGACGTGAGGTTCGAACCAACTTCTGCAGTGTGGAACTATTCCTAATCGAGAAGTCTTCTGATATACTGGCTCCCTGAGAGACCAACCCCTCCACTGATCTCTCGATCCCCGGTTACCTTCCTCTCCTTAGAAAAGACTCCCAAACTCTCATGCACGTCCTAGGAGTTTACATCAAGGACCATCTCCCATTGGCTAGGGAGCTCTCTCTCTCTCGAATCTCCGGACCATTCATACATGTGTTTCCGTCTATCTCTTCTCAATGCTGTAAGCTACCTCTTCTTCTTTTATCGCTCTCAATCCTCCCAAGACTATAGTGTACTCGAAAACATTTCCGACTATATACACACGGCTACCTCTCTTCATCCGTTTGCTCATATATTCGTGTTCGGTGACTTTAACGCCCACCATGCCAAATGGCTTAAAAACTTTATAACTGACCTTGCTGGCATACAAACTCTTAACTTCTCAATTACTCAATCCCTCACACAATTGGTTGACTTTCCCACCCGTTTCTCCAACAACCATGATGGTAAGGCTTCCTTTCTCGATCTCTGTTTTACCTCCATCGCCGAGTCCTGTCGCGCCTCGCAGCTCTGCCCTCTTGGCAACTCTGATCATGCTGTAGTGTCTGTCAACATCTCCTTCTACTCCTCCACCGGCAAAGAACCTCCTACCAACAGAATGTCTTTGTGTTATCAACGAGATGACTGGGTCTCTTTCCGTGATTTCCTTTACGATGTCCCCTGAAATGTGGTCTTTAATCTCTCCGCTCAAAAATGCAGTTCTGAGGTCTCCTCTTTGGTAAAAGCTGGAATCGAGACTTTTATCCCCGTAAGGAAATATATGGTTAAATCACGCTCATCCTCTTGCTTCTCTGCTGTTTGCTCAGCTGCCATTACCCATAGGAATGACGACTTCCGCCTGTACCGTAGTGGCATGTCAGACTGCAACAGACGTCTCTTTGTTTCATCCCGTAATGTGTGCAAGCGTGTCCTCAGTGAAGCAAAATCACTATTTGCTGAGAGAACGAAACAATGTCTCGCAAATTCGGCTCTAAAGATTATTGGCGTCTCTGCAAGAGTGTACTAAACAACAGCAAACCTACAATATCTCCTTTGTTCAACTAATTTGAGGTCCTGATTTCCTCAGCTAATAATGCCGAGTGCTTTGCTCGTAAATTCTCATCCAATTCAATGCTCGACTCGTCTGGTATACCCACACTCGATTTTCCCATTAGAACTGAGGCTCTGTTGAGCGATTTGCATATAACCACATCGTTGGTATTGGACATCATCTCTAAATTAGACTTCCATAAGGCTAACGATGGGAACGAGATACCAGCCATTGTCCTGAAGAAATGTCCTCCTGAACTGGCTCCTGTCCTCTCCAAATTATATAACTACTGCCTAAACGTGCCCTGCTTTCCATCTTACTGGAAGTCTTCATCTGTTGTACCTGTCTTCAAGAACTCTGGCGACCCTTCTGATCCATCTAACTACCGTCCTATCAGTCTCCTCCCACTCTTCAGCAAAATCTTTGAAGCTTTAATCAACACCGAAGTGGTTAAGCATCTTACATCCCATGATCTGCTTTCTGACAAGGAATATGGTTTCCGCTTTGCCCGATCTACACCTGATGTACTCACAGCCATAACTGAATTTGTTTACCAAGCACTTCACAATAACGGAGAAGCTCGTGACGTGGCTCTAAATATCTCTAAAGTGTTTGATAGGGTTTGGCATGCCTGTCTCCTTCGTAAGCTTCAGGGATATGGCATTTCAGGACGATTATTTAACTTAATACATACATTCCTGTCAAACCGTGTAATGAAAGTCGTCCTTAACAGATTCTGCTCTAGTTCCTTTCTCACGAATACAGGTGTTCTCCAAGGCTCTATCCTGGGTCCTACTCTGTTCCTTATCTTCATTAACGATCTTCCCGATGTCATCAGTTCCCAAGTAGGCATCTAGGCGGACGACACTCCTGCCTCAAAAACAAATCTAGTGTCGCTGACAAAACTAACCTGGCCGTTTGTCACGAAAAGGACCTCCAATCGGTTGTGGACTGGGACAGGAATTGGCTGGTTAATTTTAATGCCTCAAAAACAAAACTGCTCTCTATTACCCACCACAGAGAACCCTCTCTGCCTCCCATTAAAATGTCTGATGCTCAACTCCACGAAAGCATCTCTTTGTGATGGCTGACCTGAGATGGAAAAATTACATTGAATCAATAGCTTCATCTACTGCAAGGAAATTTGGTTCTCTGTGTCGCGCCAGAAAGTTTTTCTCGTCCGAGTCCATCCTTCAAATCTATAATTCAACCATTCGCCCTTGCATGGAATACTGCTGCCATATATGGTCAGCAGCTCCGTCTTAGGTTCTCGACAAAATCCAGAGACGGTTATGCAATGTGCTTGGCCCTGATCTGGCATCTCGTTTACAGTTTCTCACTCACAGACATGCTGTCGCCTCCCTCTGTCTTTTCTACAAATACTTTCACGGTAACTGCTCCGACGAACTACTTTCGCTGGTTCCCAAACTGCATAAATTTAAACGTTCCACTTAGTCGGCATCTCAGTCCCACGCTTTCATTGTCGAAACGATTAAATGTAGCCATCTCTTCTACTCTAACAGCTTCATGTCTCGCGCTTCCCGTCTGTTGAACTCCCTTCCTCTTACTTGCTTTCCTGATAGCTATAATATCCAACTATTCAAATGCAATGTCAATCGAAATCTCCAGATGCTTTGATCTATTCCCCGTCTTTTTCTTCACCCTTTCCTCTTTCACAAGTCTTTTCTCTTGCTCCCATTCTCTGTAACCCTTTACTTGCTAGTGTAACTCCCGCCTTGCTTGGGGTGAAAAACTAAAAAAATTCAAAATTAAACATTTCTATGTGATTGGAAAAATGTACTTTTTTTTTTTTAGGAAGTGTCGATGTTTTGAGTATTGGTCATACTAACTTCTAAGCAAAGGAATATCTAAACTTTTGCCTCTGAAAAAGAGTACAAGAGTAGATATTTACCACCATCACCACTCAGTTTTAAACGTGGGGACCCGAATGTTTTCACTTAGCTGGTCATAGCTTGTCCAAGCTGGTCAGAGTTGGTCTAAGCTAGTTATAGCTGGTCTTGGCTTGCCATAGCTGATCAGAGTCAGTGATACTACCAGCACGGGGACGGAGCCCTGGGTCAGGTAAGTATCAGGATGTGTATACCACTCAAGAGAGAGGAATTTACACATTCAATCCTCATCGGCTACGGCACCGCACCTGCGACTGTATCTATATTCCACGTTCAATGTTACTTTGAAATCGTAGAATGCATGCGTAGAAATACTGAAAAGCACTTCGAGAAAATTTCATGAAAGAGATTGAAATATGAAAAATTGAGATTTTATTAGATTTAGATTTCTGATCAATAATTTGTTCCGTCTTTTTTAGAAGTTCCTGTCATTTGGAGCCAATAATCTACGACATCAATACAGCCGCATTTCTCAGATGCTAAAATATCGAGCAAGTCAAGCATCACTTTTCAATCCTCCAAATAATGCATATTTATATGTATACTGTTATAAATAATCAAAAGTAGTCTCCCCTTGTTTTGTTGCTCTCCTCTTTGAGAGAGAGCTATTTCCGCTTACTGGGACTATAAAAGGACACTATACGCGAACATTGTATTCTCAGATGAATAAAGCTTTCTTAAAGCCTACACCTGCGTACTTTTGTCATTACATATACATTCATTTTAATAAACATTCGCATGTGTATCACATATATGTATGTATATATGATATAATCGTTTTATGCATCTCTAGATATGCAAATACCTATACATTCTCACGCACTATATATATAAACATAAAATGTATACAGATATATATACACACTCTATATATATATATATATATATATATATATATATATATAGAGAGAGAGAGAGAGAGAGAGAGAGGGAGGAATGTATTTTTAATTTATTAATCCGGTATATTTTTATTTTATTGCTTAAACGTTATTTTTATTGGATACCCATATTTCAGTAGACGTTCTGTTGTTATTTATATATCAAACACTATATTTATTTCCGTCTGCGGCCTGAATATTCGGCAAAAAAATTACAGAAAAATATGCGCTCTCTCGCAGGATTCGATCCTAGGTACCCGTAGGGGGAATCCATCATTAGATCTGATGTGCTTTGACTTCTCGGTCACGAAGAACTTCCTGACCAAGAAAAGTTCAAATAATGCTTTTGATATGTTGGATTTATAAATGAGAAATTAATTTAAAATAACTGTCTTTGTTTACATTAGGATACCAAACTGAACAGAGTTTCGAAATCAACATGTACATATTTCGAGAATAGGAAAAGATGTATTCAGAACCACTATACCTGCTTTGCTTGGACAGGAGGTTCTTCATGGACGAGAGGCCAAAGCACGTCAGATCTAATAAGAAGATACATTTTTCTCATAAGATTTTTCGTATTTTCAGGCCGATACATATAAATAAATAAATATACTGTTTTATATTTAATTAAAAACACAGCTCAAATATAGTTTTCCATTTAAAAAAAAAACTTTAAGCAATGAATTAAATATATTTCTATTGGGAAAGGGAATTTAAAAAAAAACAGTAGCTGCTTCAGCTTATAACGCATCGCTCTTCATTTATGAATTGAGCGCTCTGGCTGCTGATTTGGTGTTTATATACATCACGTATATAATACGTTGACTGATTCCGTTTCTCTGCCGTGCGCCGATAGCTTAGAGGTAGAGTCTCTGACTAAAGCCAAATGGGTCGATTTTCGATCTAGGTTTGAAGCAATCAGATGTCTAGCCATCATTGAAACAGGCTTGTATATGATATATAAATATACATACATATATATATATATATATATATATATATATATATATATATCTTTATGTATATATATATATATATATATATATACGAACATTTATCAATACATATCAATATATTTATGTGTGCGCACACGAGTGTAAGTGACAACTTAAAGTCGTGAAGAAACGGTCTTTTATCTGTGGTAATTAAGTTAAAACCAAATTATAAGATTAAGAAGAAGAAGATAAAAGACATAAATTAATTTACAGAAAGTAATCAAATCTGAACAGAAACAATATTTTAATTAAACATGTACAAAAGAAGATTTGGTACCAATATTTGTGTTTTATTCGGGTGTGTCTCTACGTTCATATTCATTGTTTTTGACAGCAAAATTTGGTTGTCGTTCCATCATTTCGAGTCAAACAACGAGAGAAAAGGCCAAAGGTCTGAACAGATTAGGAGGATTGCGAAACATGTTTGACTTCCCCAAATCTGTCAACTATTTGACTTTCGACATAACCGCCCCTCCACTTACCTGTACCCTATCAGCACTTGTCGTCTACCCTCCTTCCTACCCTTTAACTTCTTTCTTTCTTTCTTTCTTTCTTTCTTTCTTTCTTTCTTCGTCTGCTCTGCCAGTTCTTTCCTGTTTTTTATTCATCTTTCTCATCTTATTTTATCCCCATTATGCACTCTGTTTACTTTGAAGTCTGCAACAGTGAAATACAATTCTAAGCAGATGCACACGATCCGTGCAAAAGAAATGTACTTCTGTCTATATCTCTGAGGTGAGGTATCATGATTACTTACTGTTATTACGGACTGTTATCCTCATCTTCATTGCCATATTCACGTTTCGGCCGCTGTGTTCTCCGGCCTTCTTCAGGTGATTGGAATTTCAAACCGAACCCTTTATTTCATACACCGAGGTAGATTGTTCAAGTTCCGCGTGCCATGGCTCTTCCGGATGTCTCAGTTATTTCCCTTTAATTCAACTCACCAATTTTTTTTTTTTTTTTTTGGTTCACCACTGATGTGGCCTGGATTGAACTCACAACTCTTTTGGTCTAGTCACTGGATCTAACCAACGTCTTTAGCCACTGGGACGAAACGTTGTGAATATGGCAATGGAAATGAGGATAACAGGCTGAATAATGTAAATAATGCAAGAAATGTACTTACTTTCGAAATATTTGCAATTTTCTTTTTGAACCGTTTGTTTACTGAAAATTTATATAAATTTCTCCTAATCCCTTGATTAAATTTAATAAAATCCCAGGTTTAGAAGCAAGAACTACTCTTGTTGCACATCACATATATTCCTATAAATTCTATATCATGTGAACTTCGAAAAGCTTTGTGAAAAAATCGGTTTCGTTTGTTTTATTTTCTTTTACGGCATATCAACCTCATTGGATGATTTAATGCCGACAAGATTTTTATTGCTGGTAACATTTTATTTTATTTTTTTTTTCAAAAATGTATTGCTGGTATTAAAACCTATTTTTATACTTATTATAAGGTTAATTACTTAGTAATTATTTATTACTTAGTATTAAGTTAATTACTTAGTAATTATTTGCCCATAGCTGGGACCAAGACAGGGGCTACCACCCCGGGTAGAGTGGACCTGGTAACACCAGCAATTAAGAGGTGGTTCCACACTTCTCAAAACCTCCTGATCAAAGACCTTGCTGTCGGATGTAGTTTATCGTCTAACCCAGGACGGGAAAACATTCGGTAATTTCTATTAAGTTGAGTGTATAAACAAATTTGGTTTTGCGAGAATATGTGAAGATTGTATCAGAGAACACTGATTAGCATTTAATGAAGATTTTCTGAAGAACAAAAGTTCAACATCTGAAGTAAGGTTGAATATGAATCTGAACATATTAAACTAATAATTTCTAAATAAAAAAAAGAAAAGTTAATCAAACAAATAATAATATATATAATAATAATATTATGTTATTAATAATAATAACATATAGAATAATAATAATTATATAATATATAGAATAATAATAATTTCTAATAATAACATATAATAATATTATGTTATTATAATAATAACATACATAATAATAAGTCTAATAATAACACTTATAATAATAATAATATGTTATTAATAATGATAACGGATATAATAAAATAATTCTAATAATAACATATATAATCATATTATGTTATTATAATAATAACATATATAATAATAATTCTAATAATAACACTTATAATAATATTATGCTATTAATAATGATAACAGATATAATAAAATAATTGTAATAACATATATAATAATATTATGTTATTATAATAATTATATATAATAATAATTCTAATAATAACACTTATAATATTAAGCTATTAATAATAATAACAGATATAATAATAATTCTAATAATAACATTTATAATAATATTATATGTTATTAATAATAGTAACATATAATAATAATTACATAACATATAATAATAATAATAATAATAATAATAATATAGCATTTGATATTCTATTACATTTGAGCTTGTCTTTGTTTAGAGTTTCTTGAATCTGGTCCTTTCCAAAGTATTTTACCTAAAATCTACACATTTCCGATATAATGATGATATTATTAATATATCCTCACTAAACTGCATTACATAGCCTTGTAGATAAACTAAACAAAGTCAAATATACGATAGAATTTATTTATGAAACAGAAACAAACAATAGATTACATTTCCTAGATATTATGACTACCGCAAATCAACTAAATAAACATGACCTCATAAATTTCTATTCTCACCATAACAGTATTTAGTATATATATATATTTAGGTTGGTGCAAAAATAATGTCGGTTTTGATGTTCAAAACCGACATTATTTTTGCACCAACCTAATATATATATATATATATATATATATATATATATATATATATATATATGTGTGTGTGTGTGTGTGTATGTATTTAAATAAAAAAAAATATAATCCGGTGTTCTTATAGATATTTTATTTTTACAAAATAGTGCTCAATATAAATTTACAGAGCATTAATATCATAAATTAATTGATTTAAAATATGTTTTTTCTTTACCACACAGTTCTAACCATGTTTCAAAAATGGAAGCTAAAGCCACGAATTTAATTTTGCAATTAAATTAAAGACATTAGTTCCATTTCATCCTCAAGCGAATTTTTGAGTAACTTTTAAAATTACGGGGTTTTAAAAACACAGCTAAAATCCCGTTACCATGGTTACAGATAAATCTACTTCAATTGGACAAGGGTTGTCTGGGTTTTCCTTATGTCTGTATCATTGTATCGGTTATTAGCTACATTTTGGTAAGGGGTAGGGATGTATTTTTCAATGAGAACTGACATCCGTTGAATGCATGTCGTCTGGATTTTTTTTTAATTTATTGTTAACGGCAAAAAAATTCGTACGGCATTTTTTTTCCTATTTGTAAATTTAAAGATTTTCGGGGGTGTTCAGATTAGGATACTTTTTAGTTTTTATTTAACTACGATTTGAAATATTTTCATTTTTAATTTTTATTATACTATATTTTTTTTATGAACAGTTAAATGTATTAGAATCCCTTATATTATGTAGGATTATTTTTACAACAAGTATATGTATATTAGGGTACTTTGGGTTTTTTTAAGTAAATTTTATGACAATGACGGCAAAAATAGTTACTTAATTTACTGATTTAGTAAACTTTTATTTTTTATATATATAAACCTAGTAATATATTGTTTCTCATGTAAGTACAAAGGAAATGGGTCATTCATAAGCTTACATCTGGCATTTCATATTAATTTTATTTTACTATAGGTGTTTTATTGGATTCTTTTAAGTGCGTGTAGTACTAAGTAAAAGAAGTTTAGGTTATAATTCATTTTATTCAACTACAATTTTAATTACAACTTTAAAATATTTTCATTGTTATTTTTAATAGACTATATTACTTTATAACAGAAGGAAATGTATTTGAAATTACTTATAGTAAGTAAAATTATTTTTCCATATCAAAGAATATGTATATTACGATTTTTAAACTTTTATATTTAAATATTATTTAAGTAATATTTATGGTACTTACTGGAAAATAGCTAATTCATTTCTCAGATTTAGTAAACTTTATTTATTAATTAATTAATTTATTTATTTTAAATATATATAAACTAAGTAATAAAGTTTCATATGTATGTACAAAGGACATGGGTCGTTCACAGGCCTACATCATCTAGCTTTTCGTTATAATTTCATTTTTCAGTAGGTGTTTTTTTGCAATTTTTAAAAGATGCTTAGGTTAGAATTTGTTTTAACTACAATTTTAAATACAACTTTAAAATATTTTCACTGATATTCCAATAGACTTTTTTTTTATAAAGAAAAAACAAGTAAATGTAATATAATTACTTACAGTATATAAAATTGTTTTTCATGTTAAATATAAGCATGTATATTACTTGATTGCCCCTTTTTTTTTCTTTTTTTTTTATAAATTTTTAAATATTATTTAAGGAAAATTTTTGACAATGACGGCATATAATAGCTATTTCATTTCTCTGATTCAGTAAATTTTTATTTTTTATAAACTTAGTAATATATAGTTTCTCGTGTATGCACAAAGGACATGGGTCGTTTAATGACCTACATATTCTAGCTTTTTTATTAACTTCCATTTTTTGTAGGTGTTTTATTTGATTCTTTTAGATGCCAGAAGTATTTTGAGAGAGATGTCTGATTTTTATATTTATTTATTCTAAATGAAGTTTGATGTTGGTTGAATCTTTTTTTTGAATTCATGGCTAGTGCAACCTATATATATTTTTATGTTTTCAGGACTTTCAATCGAAGTGATATTGCATTGGTATAATACTGATTCAGTGCAACATTTATTTTGTAGAGGGCAATTATGAGGGTTTCTACAGTTACATAGTTTTTGTTTATTTCCATCAGTTTTATCTTTATTTTTCCATTGTCTAAATTTTTTTTTTTTGGTATAAGTGTTTATTTAAGATATTAGCATTATGGTTCTTAAAAATGTTTTCTAAGTTTTCTGTACAGCTATAACTCAATTTTAGTGTGTTTTTATTGAAAATAGTACTTAGTTTACTTTCACGAGGAAAATGCTTGACTATTAATGCGAGGAATTTATGTCCTAATTTGTTCTTTACCATTTGGTTGTATGGGGGAGTATACCAAATAATTTTTCTACATCTGTTTTTTCTATGCTTTCCATTTTCATTTTTTTTATATAGGTTAGTTTTTTGGGTTTTTTGTAGCCACTCTCTTTTAGAGCCTTATTATAGGAATTGATATGTTCATCGAAAATCTTGTCATTTGCTTTTAAATTTGTACTAATTCGTTTACTGATAGATAACAGTATATGTTTAATTATAGATGGGGTGATTTGATTTGAGGGTGAATATATAAAGATTGGTGTTGGGTTTTTATAAGGTGTGTATGTATTTTTATTTAGATCTAATGTTATATCTAGGAAGTCCACTTTTTTAATTTAGTACTAACCGTAATTTTTAAGCCCATGCTTTTAAATTCTTTATATATTAACTTCTAATTCTATCTATTTTGAAGTTTGTTGAGTTTCTAATAACCATAAGTCCATCGTCTCTGTACAAATCAATGTCATTTGTATTAATATCATAGTGCACTGTGAGGTTGTATAATATAAAAAGACCAATGAGATCAGAAGACTCAGCTGAGTCTAGTGATCCCATTGTAATGTCAAATTGGTCGTAAGAATTCGTAATCCATTCCTCACCTTTATGTATAAGTACCGATTTTTTCATGCATACAGAATAATGTTATTTTTAACATATATATATATATATATATATATATATATATATATATATATATATATATATATATATATATACTGTTATGGAGAGAATAGAAATTTAAATACTGTATACTAAATACTATATATATATATATATATATATATATATATATATATTTTGTATACAGTATTTAGCAGTGGGATATATTTTTTCTGTTAGTGCCAAGTGTGATGTATAAGAGCTTAAAAATATTGCAGGAGAAGGATGGCAGAAAGTTATTGGCCCGATGAAGTGATTTAAAAAAAAGTTTTATTTATTTGCGAAGAGGGTCAGACTGAGAACTTTTCTGCTTTCCCTCGTATTTAATAAAGTGATGTAAACTAATATTTTTCACAAAAATGGCCTTGAGCTGATGCCCTGATCATTTTGATTCAGGCATAAATTTCAAGTTTTCAAAAATAGTAAACTTTTAATCATCGAGCCAGTAGTTTTCAAAATTGAAATAGCGACAATTACAGAAATATAAACCGTAATTTCTTTTAGAAATCTTTTAATGTTTTATATAAAAAGATCAATTTCTATTGAATGGGTTTTATAATCTTTTATTTATAATCTGCATTTTTCTTCTTATATCTATCTATCTATCTATCTATCTATCTATATATATATATATATATATATATATATATATATATATATATATATATATATTCTTATCTTTTATATCTTTTTTTATATTTTATATTTTTTAAACATTTTTATATTTTTTATATATTTATATATTTTATATATTTTATTTTTTTTATTTATATTATTTATATTATTATTTATATTATTTATATTTATATATATGTATATATATATTATCTTTTTGGTATATTTATATTTTTCATACATTTTATATATTTTATATATTTATATATTTTTATATATATTTTTACATTTTATATTTATATTTTTATTTATATTTCTATGTTATTATTTATATTATTATTTATATATATATATATATATATATATATATATATATATATATATATATATATATATTTATATATTTTTATATCTTTTGATATCTACGTTTTCTTTATATAATCTACTTTTTTAAGTTCTATTTGAGTTTTGATAGAAAAAAGTTGCAGTCATGTGGTCATGAACGAAAACTGGTTTTGATTCTTTGAATTCAATTCTGTCGGTGATATTTTAATAACGTTTCTTACGTTTTCATTTCTTTCTTCTTCTTCTTTTTTTTTCTTTTAGTTTTCCTTTCTTTTCAATTCTTTTCACTCCTTACACTTCATCTCTTTGTTTCAGATTCCTTCAATCGTTCTTTTTTAAATCCCCCACCCTTTCCTATCGTCTGTTGGTTTTCTCTTTCTTTCAGCCCATACACCCACTCTCTTATCCTATCTCTATTCTTTTTTTTGCTATTTCACTTCAACTCCCTACTTACTCGTGACATCCCATTTCCCTCACCTTTCCCTACTCAACTCTTTTCTTGACTTTTAATCTTTCTCAACTTGCACACTCGCTCGCGTTTTCTCTCTCTTGAATTACTGAATACAATGTTCTTTAATAACAAGAGACGTTTCCATTTTATGACTTCGACCGATTCGTGTCTAATCCACACCTTTCCTACCAGAAGGCCATTCGCCTCATCACCAACATCATTCGATGCAAAACACCTCCTCACGGTCTACGACGAATGTAACTGTAGCTGACATTCCAAAGATAGTCTAAAGACGGTAAATGGGGAACGATATCATTCTTTAAATACCAGTCACATCGCTTTCCTCGGCTGAACGCAGCCAGTCAAATCATCCGAATGAATCGCTGACATTTTTGACAAAGCAACAAGAAAGACAAAAGAAAAGAAAGAGAAAGCAAAAGGGGGAAAAAAAGAGAGAAGTTACACAGAAGAGGTAAAAAGAAAAAAAAATGGTGAGAAGTAGACAAAAGAGAAGAGAAGATAAGGAAGAAAGATAAAATAAGAGAGAGAAAGAGAAGGAGAAGAAGAAATGAATCGAAAAAGAGAAAGAAAGAGAGAAAACGTATAGTAGTAGTAGTAATAGCTGTAGTATTTATATTATAATTATTAGTTATGAATATACGGAGCATTTTCAAGCGCCCAGTATGTTATTCATTATTATTATTATTATTATTATTATTATTATTATTATTATTATTATTATTATTCCTTTGATTTGTGTTGTATACACATTTCCTTCCGGGTCCCAACCAGAGACCTAAGGTCAGAAATGTTTTCATGATATTTTCCACTGATCATTTTTGTAACCCCCGCCAAAAAACCCAAAAAAAAACAACAGTAACAACAACAAAAATTAAGGATCCTACACATTTTACATAGATAAAGATCTTTGTAATGTGTGAGCTGTACTTGTGAGTACATTTTTTTTTATTTCTTTAATCCATGGGCTACCAGGAATCTTTCAATGAGTCCATCGGAACATTTTACAATCAATCCGAGGGCTCCAACTACAATTGGAATTATTGATGCCCTCATATGCCACATTTTTGAGATTTACAATTCAAGATCCTTGTAGTTTGATAGTTGTTTTTTTTTGTTTTTTGAAGATATATTTCAATCTGCAGGAAGTTCCATATCAATAAGAAAGCACATTCTGTTTTTGTGATCTTTGATCACGATGTCTAGGCGATTAGCCTTTATTGTTCTGTCTGTATGTGTTGTAACTTGATACAAGATGGTCATTTGTTATCACATATATTATCACAGAATCTGAATTTCGAGTTAACACAGTTGTTCAGTATGTGTGCTTGGTAATTTCTAGTTAGTAAGCATTGGTCCTGTTCAGGGAGAATAAAACCTTCAGTTTCAGCTTTTAACCTTGCAAACGTAACCACTGATGGGTATGGGTCTTGTCCACATCAAATTGTCTGGTACGGGCAGAGTACTGACCATAAAGAGGATTATCATGCCATTGTTTTTGCATTTGGTACATTGCATTTACTTTTGATTTCTTTTTTAGGTTCTTTGTTAGCTGCAGTAGATTGTTATGTTTTATTTGCACTTCACTCATTTGAAATTCCTTTTTGAATTTGTTGGCTCCTTTATTACTGAATAAAAATTCTTATTTCTTTCATGTTCGTTGACACTGACCACCATCCTGCCTTCCGTAGTTTCCAGCTGTCTTTCAAGACCGATTTTTGTAGTTTTGTAAGACAGTTCTAGTTGAACTAATCCTCTGCCTCCTTCGGATCTGGAAATATCCGGACGATCAACATCAGTGTTAGGATAATGCATGCAGTAGCAAGTGAGAAGTTTTCTCGTTTTGTCATCCATTCGCTAAATGTCAGTTATGGTCCAATTAAGGATGTTGAAACTGTATTGCACCACAGGGACATCCAAAGTGTTAATGGCTGATATTCTGTTTTGTGAATTCATCTCGGTATTTAACACCAGACGCACATACCTGTAGTATTCTTTTCTTACTTTCTCCTTTATTTGAGTATGCTGTATTCCATCTTCTTTGCTGACTCCAAGGTTTTTATAGGCTTTTACTTGTTTCAGTTCCCTAATCTTTGTGACAAAATCTAAATATATTGAGTGTGTTTCTGTAATTCTCTATTTCTTGAATGTTACCTTTTCACATTTATCTAATCAGAAATCCATACCGATATCATCACTGAAACATTTTACACGATTGAGGATACCTTCAAACTTATTGTCGTCTTTGGCAAAGTGTTTGATATCATCCCTGTAGAATAGATGATTAAACACTTTCTATTTTTAATTTGTATTTCATAGTTATTACTGTTTAGCTCATGCGAAAGGGTGGGGGTTAAAGACAAACAGAACAGAATGGGCGACAGGGTGTCTGATTGAAAGATTCCTCGTCAGACATTCAAACAATTGGATGTGGCAGTAACTTTGGTGCGATTTAAGTATAATCTGGTTTTCTACAGTTCTATGCTATATTTAAGGAAATTTACTATCACCGAGGAGATTTTGTACAAAATCTTAAAGATCTAAGAGTGTGGCACACGATCAAAAGCTTTACGGTAATCTATCCAAGCTGTGCCGAGTTTTCTAATTTTTTTTCCTGCAATTATTATTATTATTATTATTATTATTATTATTATTCCCAGTTTTCTGATTTTACGGTTTGGTACAATCCTTTACCAAGTCTTATATCAGACACTTGAGGTAAAGGAAGGTATTTCTTATAAAGTTAATATGCCCAATATCTTTCTGAGAAAAACGTTTCTTATATTGCAAGAGTTTTTAGGGGAGTACAATCTTTTTGTATCTTGGAGAGTAATCATGTTTTTCTGGTATATTCATTATGTATATATCAGTTTTCTTTTTAATCATTCCTTGTGTTCTTGTTATTACTGGAATAGTGGTTGTGTTTAAATGCAACATTCTTGCAATTTTTTATTTGCAGGTCTTTATATTTTGAATGTTTACCAAATTCTTTTGAGGAAGATATATAAATATAAAGCAATTCTCAAATACGAATAGATTTCGTTAAAACAAGACTATTTTTTTTATTTTCTTCTGTTTGAGTTACAACAATTACTTTTCGTAATTAGAAAATAAGAATGATAATACCAAACAATTCGATTGCCTTATTATAAAAAAAACTGCTTTGTAAGTTTGTGTCATATAGGAAGAAAATGAGTAACTACTGACACCGAGGTTCGAGCGTGGCACTCTGGACTTATAAATATGTGTTTTCCATCAGGTGTATAAATAGCGATGTCAGGCTACTGACTGCAGTGACTATTGAGTGGAACTCATACTTACCTGCCCCAGGGCTCCGTCCCTGTTGCTGGTGGTATCACGGCTACGACTGGCTTGGACTGGCTCTGACCAGCTTGGACCAGCTATGACAAGCCAAGACTAGCTTAGACCAGCTCTGACCAGCTATGACTAGCTTAGACCAGCTCTGACCAGCTTGGACAAGCTAATACCATCGGCCCGAGTGAAAACACTCGGGTTCCCACGTTAAAAACTGAGCTTGTGTCACAACCTGACTCAGCGGGGGGGGGGCAAGTAAATCTCACTATCGAATGGAACTATCCAGTCGATTTAGCGTGAATTATTGTGCGTCGATAGTTTGGGTTTTTATTTAGGATTTACCGGACCTTAAGCCGAGCCGCGCTACTAACAATGTATTCACTGAAATGGTTAATTATTTTGGTTGACTTTTACTTCTTTGTTCTTGTTAAGTATTTATTTGCTGTTGTAATTAAATACTGTTTTATCTTAACATTGAAGTCTGAGTTATACTTAATTATTAATGGCCACCGTATGTCACAAATGTTTGTATAGTAGACATGTCCACTAATAGAGTGAGTTCGATTTTTGTTTGCTGCTTCTTATCTTACCACGAATGTGAAGCCATTTTCAATTTGAATAATTGTTTTCGAGCAATAATTATCGAACAAAGTTCACATAATCTAAATAAAACATGATTGAAAACAAAAAGCGAAGCCGTCATAAGCGGAAAAAGAAGAAAGTGTCGAAGGGAGAAAAAACAATAAAGCACTGAGAAAAAAAGAGTCAGAAAGAAAGAAATGGAAAACTGGTCAATAAAACAATGTGCAACAAGATTTCGAGAAAAGAAGTCTGTGTGCGTGAGTGAGAGAGAGAGAGAGAGTCAATTATTAGAGAAAATATGGAGGATTTGATTAATAAAAGGAAAAAAAGCTAGAATATTTAAGAGGGAGATGAAGATGTTATAGATTATAGAGATGATCTGCTTTCTGAATTTTCTGTTTGAAATCTGCAGTTTAGCACACACACACACACACACGCACACACACACACACACACACATGTGCGTATGTGTGGTGAGTGAGTGAGTGCCTATTTTTTCCCTAAATATAAAGGTTCGTCATGTTCAACGAGAGAAAGAGAGATGTATTTTTCCCCTTTATTAGAGTATAATTTTAAATTAGTCATTGTAGTAAATGAAATAAGAAGACATGGTGGTTCCATTTATAGAACGTGAAGCGATTTTTATGCATTATAATAATATTTATGCAAAAAATGAATCCATTTTTTTTAATTAATAGCAGTTTCCGTTTTTGCATGAAAGTTAATTTAAACTTTCGTTATAAAGAGGACTTATCAGAAAATGTATGGAAAGAAAATTTGTTTAAATTCTACTTTATTTGATGTCTTTGGAATTGTCTTTTATTGTAAACATTATTCTTCGTTACGAAAGTGTTTAATTAATTTCTTATGTACTACACACACTAAGACACACACACATACATATATATATAAACATATATTATGTATATGCATGATTTTCATATATTTAAAAAGAATATTCAAATGTATACTTATGTATATCTGATATCTATTATATGCAGTCTTTCTATATGTATAATGTACATTTGTATACGACATAAATACATACATCTATACATATAGATAATGAGAAATTCAGATATCTACCAAGCGTGCAGTGACTTAGATGAAAGAAACAAATTAAAAAGGCAGATGTCAGGGTGATGACGCCGGAGATTTTGGTAAAAAGGCGAACCCTGCCATTGCAGAGTTTCGCACAAAATGGGAGTCAAAAATCAAAGAGGGGATTGAGAGAAACATCAGAAAGCAGAAATAGAGGAAGAAAAAGAATTAATGTAAATAAGAGAGAGTAAAATGTAAGAAAAGAGGCGAAGGAAAGATAGGAAAAAAAGAAGGAAAAAAAGAAAGAAAAAAGAAAGACGTGGTGAGTAAAGAGAAAGACTGACGTTCGCATAGAATATACTGTGGAAAAATACATTGATAAAGAAATAATGTACCTGCCGTAGAGTGATTATTAAACTTGCTAAGCAAACAGGGAGCTAGTGAGTTCAATTTTCATTATGACTTTTAAATATTATATAGAAAAAGAGCATTATTTCGAATTTGTTAATTTTGACTATATATCAGTCCTTTTGAGAGATTAAAATTAAATTGATTGAATTATTATAAGACGCCAATATTTCTTATCTTATCTTGATCTGCCTTTAATGAAAAATGTAGATCACCGGCGATGGGACTGTGGAAAGATATTTCGATTAATCCTCTGAATTATTTGTCCTTCATGCCTTTGGTATTTATTAGATTAAGCCACTATGGTTGCATGCAAACAATAAGTTGGGAAAGACGGACTCCCAATAAACAGGTTGCAATATTTGCAAGCTAATCATTGTGTTCATGAATCACTCTAGATTAAAGGAAAAGAACGAGAGAGAGAGAGATAACTGAGATTGGGCATGGGTGCAGAGAGAGGGAAAGAGAAAGAGTGGTGTATTTCCCACTTTTATTACAGTATATTTTTAAATTTGTCATAGTAGTAAATGAAATAAGAGGTCATGGTGGTTCCTCTTATCAATAGAATTTAGGTAAATTCCATACAATGTGTTAGGATGGTTAAAACATGCGTATTGAGAAAATTGTTCGAAAATAATTTTTCGAAAACAAATTTTCGAAAAACATTTATTCAACTTGTAAATTGTTTGAATGAAAATTAATCGAAAGGGCAATTATACTCAATGATAATTATTCGGAATATCCATGTTTTAAATACGTATGTGGTCTTACTTTGAGAGTGCCAATGTTGATTTACCTAAAACTAATAACGCACTTGAAGAATAGCATAGGGCTTTTTTGGTTTGGTTTGGTTTGTTTAACGGCATATCAACCTCAATGGGTTATTTAATGCCGACAACATTTTTAGGATAGATTCGTATGAATAGAATATGTATTCTTTGATTTAGATTGGTTTGGTTTATTTTTTTTAACGGCATATCAACCTCAATGGGTTATTTAATGCTTACAAAAATGTTTATTGCTGGTAATATTTTGTTTTGTCAAAAATCTATTTCTGGTAATTTATGTCCTTCAAAATTGTATTGCTGGTAATAATTTTTTTCAAAAAGTATTGTTGATAATAGTTAACTATTTGCCCATAGCTGTGACTCTAACAGGTGCTACCACCCCTGGTCAGGGTAGACCTGGGAACACCAGCAATTAAGAGGTGGTTCCATGCTCCTCAAAACCTCCTGATCAGAGGCCTTGCTGCTGGACGTAGTTTAACGTCTTATCCAAGACGCGGATGTAGTTTAACGTCTTACCCAGGACGCAGGGTTTTTTTGAAGCAAGTGCCATCCCATCATCCCACGATACGGAAATTCTTAGACGTTCTTAAAAGAGATCAGGACTTGCAAGAAATTCATATTGCAAAAGTAAGAGCAGGTTGCCAAAATATCAAGAGCGCCAAGAAATACCACGACGTAAATAGAAAAATTAAAAAATTAGTGGCATCCATTAACGAATACTCTTCAGTAGTTGACTATTTGCATGCAATATCATATAACTTAAGTCTATAAGGATTTTCTTGATAAATTGTTTTATTAACGACTAGCAGTAGAGCCCGGCACACACACCTAGGTTTTATAGTAAGTATGATATTTGTATTTCGAATAATTATCATTTGTGTATTTCGTCTTTTAATTTTGGCATTTTTATTACAATGAAGAATTTTGCATTTCGAATAATTATAGTTAGTATAATTGTCCTTTCGATTAATTTTCATTGAAACAATTTACAATTTAAATAATTGTTTATAACAATGTTCACATAATCTAAAACATGATTGAAAACAAAAAGCGAAGACGTCATAAGCGGAAAAAGGAAGAAAGTGTCGAAGAGAGAAAAAACAATAAAGAACTGAGAAAAATGAGTCAGAAAGAAAGAAATGGAAAACTGGTCAATAAAACAATGTGCAACAAGATTTCGAGAAATGAAGTCTGTGCGCGCGCGCGCGCGTGTGTGTGTGTGTGTGTGTGAGAGAGAGAGAGAGAGTCAATTATTAGAGAAAATATGGAAGATTTGATTAATAAAAGGAAAAAAGCTAGAATATTTAAGAGGGAGATGAAGATGTTATAGATTATAGAGATGATCTGCTTTCCTGAATTTTCTGTTTGCAATCTGCAGTTTGGCACACACACAAACAATGTGTGGTGAGTGAGTGAGTAAGTGAGTGAGTACGTGCCTATTTTTTTCCCCAAATATAAAAGTTCGTGATGTTCGACGAAATCACGTGCTGGGCGAGATGTTGCGAGATGTTGCGACTTATGATGAGCAATCGCAGGAAAAGGCGGAGATGAAGTCGCACAACAAAGCGAACCAATTTTTGAGATTAGATTCAAAGTAAACACGCATTGAACACTGCCCACAGACCAAATATTCATCGTTTGGGTGGGAATGTTTTTTACCGAAATGAATTCTTCGGACATTTTCAATGACCTGCCGCCAACGACTGTTTAGCGTGAGATATTAAAAAAACATTCACGCACACACACACATATATATATATATATACATATATGTGTGAATGTTTTTTATATATATATATATATATATATATATATATATAAAGAGAAAGAAAGAAAGAAAGAAAGAAAGACAGACAGACAGACAGACAGACAGACAGACAGACAGACAGACAGACACGGTGGAGTAATGGATAGCGGCTTGGATTGAGGAATCGCAGAGCTGAGTTCGAATTCCAGTCGAATCCATTACATTCACTTACGTGCTAATACCCTTGGGAAAGGTATGAATCCTCTTCCTCTCCCTCCAGCTATGGGTAAAATAGCAGAACAGACTGAGTTCTATAGCCTTGGATGGCAACTGGTCTAGGAGAAGGACAACTCTGAATTCAAAACCTGTGGAGGGTCGTTTGGGAACCTGGTGGCACTCGGTGCACCAGGTCTCTGTATTCGTCCCTTCAAAAAGTGTGGATAGTCCTGCACGAAGCCTTCACCACTATAATCAAATCTCATGTGCTGGTGTCGGGCTGTCGGTTTCCTGGAAACTGATCTGCTTGACCCTCATACGTCGAATTTCGACGGGAGAGTCGACTATATATATATATATATATATATATATATATATATACAGGGTGCGGTGGATAAATTGTCGGCTAAATGGCGCAAAAATGAAAATAACACTGATATCTCATTTTAACAGATATATTTACCAAAATGACACAAACATATCTTGAAACACTCAAGAGTAAATTTATTCAATAAAATCGCCATTGGCTTCAACCACAGCCTCCGCACGACTTCAGAATCTCCTGCAACTCTTCTGGACGGCCTCCTTGTTTAAGTTGATGAATGCTGCCATAATACTTGCCTTCAGTTCATAAATGGTGTTACAAGGTGTTTTGATGGTTCTTCGATCAACTACGCCCGACACATAATAATCAAGGGGGGGGGTTCCAGTCTGGGGAGTTAGGGGGCCAGATGCAAGGGATGATGTGGTCGCAGAAATTGTCTGACAACCATAACTGAGTTTTCCTGCTTGTGTGGCATGGTGCAGAATCCTGTTGCCATATATAGGGTCTTTCAGCAGCCACCCTCTTGACCTCAAGGCAATTGATGTAGGCCTCAGTGTTGAGTCTGCAGCCCTGTGGTAAGATGAATAAAGTCATAACCTTGCTATTACGAGTGATCACTCCAGACACCTTCCTAATCAGAATTAGACTCATCCAACTCTTTCCGAATCCTCTGCAGTGTCCTTAGATTGACATCCAAACAACCTGAAATGTTCGTATTGGAGCTTCCGGTGCGAATGCCAAGCAGTACAGCATGCCGTTTCCAAATTTCTGACCGAGTGAATTGCGTCATGGTGTTCTTTTTCTTAATGACGATGACCAACTGTGCAGTCGACAACATCAAAAACAAATAACGCGCATGCGCGAAATTAAAAATATAAAATGGAGACAATTTACTCATCGCACCTTGTATATATTACTGTTGGATGATATTTCTGTTATATTTTCGTAAATTACAAACGAAAATATATATGTTTGGATTATATACTTACTTGACTAACTTCAAACCCGGAAGATAGCCGAAATTTGTTATTCTTGAAACTCCCCACTCCCCTCCAAGCCGATAAAATTATTAAGAAAATCGGTGACTTCACTGGTGTCATTAAGTGCATTTTTTAATTGTCAAAATTTTCTTCATTGATTATAACACTAAAGATAGAAGAAAATCAGCAATATTATTGGCAAATTATTCTTTTTATTTAAAGAAATGTAGAAATGCGACTCAAATGCATTCACAAAAAAAAGACCAAACGCGTATAGTTTATGAAGAAGGTACTGTGAATGGCAGAATATGTCAAAAGTCGTTCGCGAACTGTAGCGTAAACCATTTTAATTTGATGACAATCAAATGAATGTATTACTTGGGAATAATCAACGGTATGCAAAATGAGCGATAGATTATAAGTTCAAAATTACCAAATTAAGTGCTGAAAATAATTTCATCACTTTGGTTATGTTAGTCGCTTTAATGTGTAGCTTCCACATGAGTGTACAAAAAACTACTAGATTTTATTTTCGTTTGTGGTTTGTTACATAAGTAACAAACCACAAACGAAAATAAAGTCTAGTAATTTTTTGTACATATATACGTAATAAAAATATTCAGATCTTGAAACAAGTGCAAATAAAAATTGAACAATTTGCATCAATATAAGATCATCATTACGCAAGTGAAATGAATCGTTATTGATCATGCCAAAGTCGGTTTTCATTAAAAAGAAAAATGATACTATATTGTTTGTGTAACTGGAAGAGAGACACCTACTATGAATTCTTACCACAAAACCAATATTACTCTCTGACCAATCAAAGACAGCAATCGACAAAAAGTATTATTTGTTGTTTGTAAATGGGGATAACAATAGACAGTATTATGCAGTATGTTTTCTGGATTGTAAATTGACAAAATTGCTTTTTAATTTTAATAGCATATATTAGAAGAATTACCACTCACCAATCAGACAAGAAATGTTTGGCTGGGAAGATTTCACTTATCCACAGAATTCAGTGGACATTGCAGTTTCGGATTACCATTATTCCAGTCTTTATTGAATATTCTTAATAAAATAATTTCGGTTCCTTGGCAAACTGCAAAAGTCATGTAGATTAGTTCTTTGCTGAAAACACTAAGAAGTCGTGGGAGTAAAGAATTATGGATGGCACGTGGAACTAGAAGAATCTACGCCGGTAGACGAAAGGGCTCTGTTCGAAATTCCAATCACCTGAAGAAGGCCAGGGCATACAACTGACGAAACATTGTGAATATGGCAATGCAAATGAGGATAGCAGTCTGAATAATGTAAATAATGTAAGTAATCATATTACCTCATCTCAGAGATATAGACAAATACAAACAATAAATGTTTATTATTTCTTGGCTGGGAAGTTTTCACTCATCCACAGCATTCAGCGGACATTGTAGTTTCGAATTACCATTATTCCAGTCTTTATGGAATATTCTTAATAAAATAATTTCGGTTCCTTGGCAAAGCGCAAAAGTCATGTAGATTAGTTCTTTACTGAAAACACTAAGAAGTATAGAATTATGGATTTGAAGATGGAAGAAAATAAAATAAAATAGGTCTGCTACAAAAAAAGCATTGTGCTTTGCTCGGAAATTCTTTCCCAACTCTATACTAGATTGATCTGGACTTTCTCTTTAGAAAAGAGAATCTACTGTGTGATATGCACATAACTATGTCCATAATTTCTGCTATCATTTCTAAACTGGATCCACACAAGACTTGCAGATTCGACGGTATCTCTGAAAAAAAAAAATATACTCTTGATCTGTCTCCTGTTCTCTTCAAACTTTACAATAAATGCCTCGCTGCTTCTTTCTTTCGAATTTATTGGAAGTCCTCCTCTGTAGTTTGTTTTTGAGAACTCCGGGGAATCTTCAAACACTTCTAACCCTTCGAATTATCCCCCTATGCTTTTTTGGGAAATACTCAAGGTTGTAATAAACGCTGAATTGGTCAAGCATTTTATTTCATACGGCCTCTTTTCGGATAAACAATATGGCGTCCTTTTCGCTAGGTCTACGGCCGATGTGTTAATGGCCATCATTGAATTTGTCTATAAGGCTTTAGATAAGAACAGCGAAGTTCGAGCTGTGGCTCTTCCTATCTCGAAGGCGTTTGACATGGTTTGGCATGCTGGCCTTCTACACAAGCCCAAGGGCTATGATATCATGAGATGAATATTTGGCTTAATCCAGTCATTCCCAACAAATCGTATAATGAAAGTCGTGTTGAATGGTCACGCTTCTAGACCAGTTCATATTAATGCAGGTTTTCCTAAGGGTTCTATCCTTGTACCTACGCTGTTTCTGATCTTCGTCAACGACCTTTCTGATGTCATCAGGTCCCAACTATGTATTTATGCAGATGACACACGTATTTACTCCTGTCTTAGTAGCAAATCCGAGAGATCTGACAAGGTACTGTATTTGACGGCATATAAGGCGCACTTTTTTTACTAAAAATATTTTTTTTAATTCCCCTGCGTCTTATATGCCATATGTAGGTTTAAAATTCGCGACAGTCGGCCGAAATTAGCTACCTGGCAACTCCTATTAGCTTAGACTTAAACATGATGGAGCAATGAAACACGCGGATGGCAATGCCTAATCACAAGCTTAAACTTACAGAAAGAATAAAAAGGCCCAGAATTGCACAAGTCTGTGAATGAGTGAAGCAAGCTTGGGATAATATTAGACCAGAAATTGTTGTGAAATCTTTTAAAAAGTGTGGCATTAGCAATGCTTTCAATGGAACGGAAGATGACGCATTATTTAAAGACGATGATAATAGTATTGAAAATGAGTATCAGAGTTTCGATAACGAAGACGACTAATTTTATGAATTTGAAAATGAATAAAATTTTAATCGTAACTGTACTGTTTTGCTCACTTGTAATAATTGCTTGATTTTTATTGTTTTCTTACCTTTGGATATAATAAAGTTTTTATAGACTCGTGTTCTTTTTTCTTATTATTTTTCGTTTCATTGTAATCATGGCTTGATTAACCAAAATAATACTTTATAAATGTAGCCTAAGCTGTACAATTTAATAATAATTTTACTAACTACTAGTTTTTTCTTGATTTGTTCTGCTGAAATTAGGGTGCATCTTATACACCCATACGTCTTATATGACGTCAAATACGGTAAATCTGGTTACTGCTCACGAAAAGAACCTCTAACCAGTGAATGGCTTGTAAATTTTAACGCCTCCTCAACAAAACTGCTTTCATTTAATCGCCATAGAAAACCTTTTCTGCATGCCTTCAGTATGACTGATTCTAAACTCCAGGAGAGCAAGTCTTTACTCATTCTTGAGCTCACATTTTTCAATGACATGCAGTGGACAGATTTGATTGAATTAATTAATGGTCTACTGATATGAAAGTTCGTTCAATATGTCGTGCCAGACAATTTTTCTCGTCAGAATCTATCGTGCGCATTTATAAATCTACCATTCGTCCGTGCATTGAATATTGCTGCTATGTCTGGTAAGGTGGACCTACTATAGATCTTGAGATTCTTGACAAAATTCAAAGAAGGGTCTGTGATGTAATCGATCTTGATCTGGCATCTCGACTTCAGTTACTTTCTCACCTATGTGATGTGGCTTCCAGCTGTCATTTTTACAAATATTTTCATGACAATTCTTCTGATGAATTTTCCTCCTTGATGGCTCGACTGCGTCGATTTAAGCGTGTTACTAGATTGACAACTAGATCCCACAGATTTAATGTTCAAGTAACTAGAGGCAACTGGTTGTTCTATTCTAATACTTGTTTTTTTTGTTTTTGTTTTTTTTTTTTTTTCTCGCATTTCGCGCTTGTGGAACTTCCTTCTGATTTCTTGCCCCTTACAATGTTAAAAAAAATTAAATGTAACGTCAATCGCCATCTTCCGTCTTTCTGAACCCTGTTTCTTTATTGTCGCTTTCTTCTTTTCTTGCCATTAAAATTATCTCATTCTCTTTCCCTTCCTGTAATTACATACGCTCAAGTAGCATCATCGCCTGG
>CAHIKZ030000822.1:700000-710680 GCA_903632075.3 Acanthosepion pharaonis | reverse complement strand
GTTTTTAAAAATTTTTTTAATAAAAAAAAAACCCGTTAATTTTTTAAAAAAGGTTTTTTTGAGAGGCAGCCCCAACCCGGATAAAAATTTAAAAAAACTTCCCCCAATAAATGAATGGAAATTTTTTCCCCGGATAAAAAAAAAAGGAAAAAAGAGTTCGGGAAAAAGTTTGGGAAACCTGGAAAATGGAACAACGGGAAAAAAACCCCCCCGTTTAATTAAATTTGGGATGGGAGAGAAAATTCCCAAACTTGGGGATAAGGGAGGGGGAAACAGAACCCCCCTTTTTTCCCAAATTTGGGGTTTTTGGGTTTTAATTTTTAAAATTTTTAATTTGGAAAAATTTCCCCCACCTTTAAATTTTTTAAACCCCGGGAACAAAAAAGGGGGAAAAAAAAATTTCTAAAACTTTTGGGGAAAGGGGGGGCCCCATAAAAAAGGGGCAAAAAAAAAGAAAAGCCCCAAAAAGTTTTTTAAAAAATAAAAAATTTTAAAATTTTCCCCTTTTTTTAAAAAAAAAGTTTTTTGGGGGAAAGGAAACAAAAAAAGCCAGAATTGGGGAGATTTGTCAACCAGCTGTCATTTTTTCTTTTTTTAAATTTGATTTTTTTTTTTATTTTCTTTATTCAAAAAATTTAAACTTTTTCTTTTAATTGGGGTTTATAAAAAAAGAAATTGGAAAATTTTAGTTTTTTTTTACATTTCCAATTTTGGAAAATTTTTTAAATTTAAAAATTTATTAATTTTTAAAAATACTTTTTTTTTTCGTTTTGTTTTGATTTTTTTTTTTAAAAGGGAAGATGACAGACAGAAGATATACATAACAGCAGTTGTTATAATGAGTTCACTTCCTTGGTATCCTGACCGAATGACTTAAGCGTATTACTAGATTGGCAATTAAATCTCAGACTATTATGTTTTAAAGAATTGTATTTCCTGACTTCCTCATTTTGACCTTTTGAGATACAGGAAAAACAAAGGTCGTTTTGATTGGCTTAAAACTAGCGTCGGAATATTAGATGTACAAAGGGATTTCAGTGAGTTAAGATTTAAACGTCATACAATGTAGACATGTTTTTTTTCTTGCTTCTCAGTAGGAGGAGAAGCGGACCACGGGCTAGTTAGAAATGAACACGTCAACGTGGTTAATAAAATAGATAACTCCCCTTTGTTGAAGTTCTCAATATACCCCGAACAAACAACTAGCGATCGGCGACCGAGAAAGAAGAAAACAATGGAGTATATCAAGACTGTCACCCCAAAGACTGTCTGCACGTAAGGAAGCGCTTAAAACATACACTCAAATTGGCGCAGGACCAAGAGAACACCAGAAGAAAGGGGCATATACAACACAAGAAACAGATCCATATTATGGGGATATGTTGATAGATAAAGGTTGAATCTAGACAGGTGATTGTAGTAGTAAGGAAACATTCCACGGGAGTCTGTTCTAAAAAGTAAGAAGCTTCCGAGTGGAATTCCTCTTTATCAAAAGAATACGAAGTGAATGAGAATGACTTGACACCGCGAATGTAGCAAGGCCGATCTTGGATGTGATGGTCTTCTTTAACTGGTAGAATTAAAAGTTATTTGAACTTTGCCATGGAAATAATGATCGTGCAGTTAGAGGGCGAGCATAGTTTCACTTGGGAAGGTGTTTCACGGTGGAAAATAATTAATCATCACAAAAGGTCACGTAAAGGCTTTTGAACTCTTGAGAGTGTGGAATGGGTAACACGTTCCCAGATATGGCAGTATACTCAATTTTCGTCTGATCTGATTCTTCTAAAAATTTGAGCAGAAGAAAGTAGGACTGTTTTTTAAAGTATCCCTAAAACATTGCTGTTCTTGGAGTGAATTTTACAGTCTTCGTTGTATATATTGGATGGAGTAGATGTTTAAACAATTTTAACATTGTGATCTTCGTTCATTTATAGTACTATGAATAACTTTTTACCTTTTTGTAAGATCAACATTTACTAAGAGTGGGCTATTACAAATTCTTCTGTGAGGAAAAACTGTGTAGTATTTTTATTTTCAAGGCATGCTTCTGAAGTTAATATTTTGCGTAAGATTTTTTTGACAGAAGATGTTATCAAGCGTTGAACATTGAGAATTTATATAAATATATCTGTTTTTATGCTAAATTTTCTATGAGAATTTTTGACAACTGTTAGCTTTCTTTATATACTTTTAGGATTTAGGGTTTCTCTCTATATAATCATTAGAATGATAAAAAATTTCCACTTGTTTGTTCAATGACTCTTACGCGTGGTATCGTCATCATCATCATCATCATCATCATCATCATCTTCCCTTCAAGATATGGACGATCATAGGTCTCACGATTTCCTATCTCTTGCAGCTCTTAGTAAAATTTTTTCTATTTGCCATCTGAGTTTCGCTATCCATTCCCACAAGCTCGTCAGATAGCCCACTGCCCGCTACTGCCCCCTTTTTTTTCCTTATGTCCTGTAAGCATCAAATTCTCCAAACCCTCTTTCCTCATTATGCGTCCCAGAAATTACAGCTGCCCCTCTTTCTGATTCTAAACGTGTATCCTTTTGTTTCCATTTTTCCTTAAAACTTCCTCGTTGCTCACATGGTCCGTCCATGGTATTCTCATCAACTTTTTACAGCCTCACATTTCTGTTGCCTTTAGTGTTCTATTCATCTGTGAAGAGATTGAAACATCATGGGTTGTATATACAGCTAATTTAAAAAAAATCATTCCACTCCAATTAAGGCAATAAAGCTACTAAGACACAAGGGTTTATCGAGCAGTAGAGAATATCAGACACTATTAAGGAGAGAGAAAAATAAAAGCACAGGAATTAAAACAGATGACGAGGACTTATCAGAGTTAACTGAGAAGAAAAAAAGCCAGAATAGAATTCCACAAGCGAGAGAAGAAACTGTTAGCATAGAACTTACGGTTACTTCTAGCCATTTCAACTATCAAACAATGAGACCTAACCGACAATTTAGCATGGCGCTTAAATACATAGACTCGAGGAAAGAACATTTTTATTTTTATTAATATTTAACATTTATATTTAGCATTTTTATAATTATTTATTTTAAATATTTAATTTTATTAAATATTAATTATTATATTATTAATTTTATTTAAATATTTGATTTTATTTATTATTATTTCTTTTTATTTATATTTATTTTAATATTTAACATTTTTTAAATATTTATTTCTATTTTTTTTTATTAATATTTAACATTTATTTTATTAATATTACCAAATTAATATTACTTTATTATTTTTTATCAACATCCTGAATATATATGTTTTATTTTTATATTATTTACTTTCACCCCTGTTAAATACTTTATCCTTTAATCATTAAAGTTTTTTAATTGTTATTCTTTTAAAAAAGTCATTAACACTTTAAAAAATCTTTTACTACCATTCATTATTTTGAAGAATTTTTTCATTCATTCATTATTTTGCCCGGTAGCGTGTCAGGCTTTCTGATTGGTCGTCTTTTGCAACACGAATAATGGTTACCCGTTATTTCGTGCCTTTTATTTATATTTTCACTTTTCGATCAGTTTGACGCACTGTTTATTGTTATAAGTCAAGGAGCCCCAAGCATTCCTTTTTTCTGTGAAATCAATACTTCGGCGGAAAAAATTTACTACCGCTTGTTAGGCCAAAGCAAACATTGTCAATAACTTATACAAGCGTGTCAATTGGACTGCGTTCATTTAGACGCCATGTTGTTATTTTTTGTAGCGGATTCGAAACGAAAGGGTAGCAAGATTCTATCTTTTATTCTTTTCTTTTTGTTTTGTTCTTATTTATTGGTTTCTTTTTTTCTTATACTTTGTTGTTTATAGTGAATAAAGCGTTCTTAAAGTGTCGTTGCTTGTATTTAGCAATTGATAATGAAAAGACCGTGAAATAACGCTGACAGTGTTACTTTAAATAAACCAACTGAATGACTCAGGAGGAGCGGAAAAAAGAATAGCTAGCTAGCTAGATATCTATCTATCTATCTATCTATCTATCTATCATCTATCTAGATAGATAGATAGATAGATAGATAGAGAGAGAGAGAAAGAGAGGGAGTGTGTTAGAGAGAGAGAAAGAAAGAGAGAGCGAGGAAGAGAGAGAAGCAAATAGAGGTATAGACACAAATAAGCAGAAAAATAGTGATATGTACATATAGTAGGAAGCAGATCACTTTCTGTGACTAGTGATGTCCGAAAAAAGCTTTTGAGCACGCTCTGCCACAAATAAATTTGCGCTGCTTATATATATATATATACATATATATATATATAAGTATCAAGAACAATTCTGGAGGAAAATGCATGACAAAGTGGAAAGTTTCCGTGTGACAAGTTTCGTTCTTTAAGACTTCAAACCTCGTCTAATGAAGTCCGAAAGGACGAAACGCGTCTATATATATATATATATATATATATATACATAGAGTGCGATAGGTAAATTGTCGCCATTATATATTTTTAATTTCGCACAGTATAGTAGGGTCAATTGGACACCGTCTGTGAGAAAAAGAGCACCATGATGCAATTCACTGTGCCAGGAATTTGGAAAAGGCATGTTGTACTTCTTGGTATTCGCACTGCAAGATCTAATTCGAACATTTTAGAAGTGTTTTGCATCAGTGCAGAAATTCGGATAGATTTGGATAGATTTGGATGAGTGTTTAAAACGTGTTTAATGTGATCACTAATGATGGCGATGTTATGCCTCCATTCAATTTCCCACAAGGCCTCAAACTCAACATGGAGGCCTACATCAAGTCTGACTTAAGGAGGTAGCGCTGCCCCTGACTGAAGAGGGGTGGCTGCTGGAAGACACTATGTCTGACAACAGGATTCTGCATCACGCTACACAAGCCAGAGGACTTAGTCATGAATTTCAGACAATTTCTGCACGACCACATAACCCCTTATATCTCATCACTTAACTTCCCAGACTGAAACCTCCTCAGTTCTTAGACCAGGATAGGCAAACTTTCCACATATGATTTGATTATGGTTGGGAAGGTTTGTTTATAAACCTTCACACCATTTGGAGTAACTGATAGCAGGGAAATGTTGCATATTGTGCCGCGAAGTTTCGAAACTGTTCTCCTCAGGTTTTGCATTCTGACTTGTCCTTCTCCTAGACTGATTGCCACTTAAGGTTACAGAGCGCAGTCTCTTTGGAAAGGAAAACTGTGAGTACAATATTTACAGAGCTGTTTGTCATGTCGCTGTCACTTGGACATCATGAGAATCAAGCTACTAAATTCAACCGAGATCAGCAACAGCATTGATTTCTCAGTCAAAAGTTAAAAATAAATTCCAATTCGACATCCCAAGAGTCACTATTATATGAAAAACAAGGACAATATCCAAGAAAGCAAGAAGAAAAAAGGAAAACTAAAAGGTGTTAAAAATTAAAGAATTGAAGTGACAACCAGCACGTAAGTATTTTCCTGGGATTGATCCGTTGTTTTATAGGCTTTTAGACATTAGATTCATGTTAATGTCTTTGTTTGTTCTCTCTCTCTCTCTCTCTCTCTGTCTCTGTCTCATACTAATTCTCATCCTCTCTATAAGTTTGGCTCCACCTGCGACGGCTCTCCAGTAATGGTTTTTTCACCCCACCCCCCCGCTCAAGTCTAATTGGATTGTTGATCGTTAAGTGTTTCTAATTGGAGCCTTAAGAAAATAATCACTGCCCCGAAAATGATTTGCCTCAAATGGATAATTTTTATGAAAACAATGACAGACTCGACACGTCACTTCAAGTTGACACTGGTATGTGGCCTCATCTGGTACTCTACAAAGTCAATAGGCCTGGTAAAATTTAGCGGGAAGGTGAAAAGAAAAAGAACCAGATTATGATGGGGTAATTCTTCAACGTCAGCATTAAGAGATTTTTGCCTCGTTTTGAAGTTTATACACTTTCGTTTCGGTGTCAAGAGACAGTTAAATTTTGTAAAGCACATAATATGGAAAGAGGGCGTGGAAAATTTGACACTCAAAGGATATAGTGCAGGCAAGAGAGACCTTGTCTAAATGGTTAAGCGGAACAGGGATGAGGAGATACAGCAAAAAGACTAAGGGGTTACAAAGGGCAAGGGAAATTGTGAAAGGCCATGATCGACGTGGACACAACACAGAAGATAGTGTAAATGATTTTTTAAAAATATATAACGACTCAATCTGTCCTTTGTTAAGTGTTGACGCTGTGAAGCGTTTTGCTGTATCTAGATGATCTTGAGTTGAGCACGTTTCTGAGTAGATAGGTTTTTGCCTTTTGATATTTCTTTCCTTTTTCTTTCTTCGTCGGAATTTTTTCTTGTTTAAGTTCTTAAGTTCTGGCAAGTAGTTATTTGTTGGTCACACCAGCATAGTTCTTTTCTTTAGTAGTAGTAGTAGTGTATATATATATATATATATATATATATATTCGACTGGAATTCGAACCCGGCTCTGCGATTCCTCACATCCATTACATTCACTTACGTGCTAATACACTTGGGAAAGGTGTGAATCCTCTTCTCCCTCCAGCTATGGGTAAATAGCAGGACAGACTGGGTTCTATAGCCTTGGATGACAACTGGTCTAGGAGAAGGACAACTCTGAATTCAAAACCTGCGGAGGGTCGTTTGGGGACCTTGTGGCACCAAGTGCACAAGGTCTTTGTATCGACCCTTCAAAAGTGTGGATGGTCCTGCACGAAACCTTCACCACTATAATCAAATCTCATGTGCCGTTGTCGGGCTGTCGGTTTCCTGGGAACTGATCTGCTTGACCCTCATCCCTCGAATTCGACGGGAGAGTCGACTATATATATATATATATATATATATATATATATATATATATATATATATATATATATATAATGGACTCTCCTATCGTGAACGATTAATGAGGGTCAACAGTGGATGGTGTCTTTCGTTTTGCATTTATGTATGCTAGAAGGGCTATTGTGGAGAAAATCAGGTAAAGGGAAAGACATATTTCATTTTGTGCTTTCTCAAGTGTGACATTAGCCCAGCCTTGCTGCTTGCGACAAAGCCACACTGCCAGATAAAATTTCTTGAAGCAGGATGTTGATGGCATCTCTGCTTCCAGCGCTTGACGAAGCTGATCACGGTGCTTCCGTCTATTGTTTTCAAAACCCTTTAACTTAATGAAACATGTCTTATGCCACGCCTTTCGATTTGATGCTTGGATTTTCCAGGTTTTCAGATCAAAGTTGAGACCTTTCAACTTGTCTTTAATTTATCTTTGTAGTGTAAGTGTGGGTGTCAATTGAACGCTTGGAGTTTTGGTTTCTGGAAGCCTATGCTCATCCATTCTCACCACATGACCATCAACCTACGATGTATCTTTTGCTAGAACGGTTTCAATGCCTGTGATGGTGTTTAATTCCTTCGGTATTGCACTATTCTTGACCCTGTCATCACACTTTATATCACATATGACACGAAGACAGTGCATGTGAAAGGCGTCAAGTTGATTTATTTGCTTGCCGTAAAGGGTCCAAGTTTCAGTAATATAGTGAAGTGAGAGAACGACTGATCTGTATATGTCGATCTTTATTCTGAGAGACAAGTCTTTGGTGTTCCATAACCTATGTTTAAGATTACCGAATACTGTGCTGACTTTGGCTATTCTGGATTGGATCCAAGATATGTGAACACCCTCAACAGTTATATATATATATATATATATATATATATATATATATATATATATATATCATCCACAGACAGAATGTTTCGCTATTTCACAGCTCATCACTTTCCTCTATCACTCCTCTTTTTCTCTATTGGGCCGCATTTAAATCTAGCCTGGGAAGGCTCTTAATTGGGCCTTCATCACAATAGGTAAGGAAGTATAGATGCGATAGGCAACAATAAACTCCAGAAGAACACAAAATTCATAGGTGTATTCAAGTATTGCATTAATATCTAAGCTTGCCTTTTAATTCAACAGTAATTCTTCTGCCGCCACTTAATTTTAAGACAATTTGATGAACGTAGGTCCTTACTTTCCGTACAAACAATTATTTTTATTTGATGGGTGACTTTTGCTGGATTTTGCAATTAATTTCGATTACTCCCAAACCAAATTTATTTCCAAGTTATTAAAATTGTTACCAAAAAAGTCGTCGTAAAAATCACGTAAAAAATCGCCGAAAATAATGGCAGTAATAGTAATGAAAACACTGAATCCAAAATTTCAGGATTGCGGTTCTGGATCCAGTCCGGGATGTTTTAATTTGCTCACGAGTTGGCCTGATTTCAAATGGTATGATATGTTGGGCTACAGCCTGTAAAGTAAAGTTGAAAAGTGTGACACACTGACATTAGCATTTATTATATAGATAGCAAGCAAGGATTTTGTCGGATTTTTATCGCATATCAACGTATATATGTGGGTTATTTAATGGCGGAATCTATATATTTTACACAATTTTATGAATTTATCTAAATATATTTTTAATGCAATTTTAGGCCGTTAAATATAAAATGTATTGCAGATAATTTTGTTATTCAATTATTGTTGGTAATTCTAAAGAGATACAGTTTTGGTAAATTTTTTATATAAAAACTATATTTCTGGTATTTTTACTATAAATAAGGTTTCATAGTGTTTTGATTTTGTTTGTGCGTTCCTTATTTGCCCATAGCTTGATCCTAACAGGTTCTAACTCCTAGGGTCAGGGTGGATCTCGGAACAACAGCAATTAAGAGGCGGTTCCATGTTCCTCAAAACCTCCAATCTCCCGATCAGATGCCTTGTCACCGGATGTAGTTTATCGTCATGTCCAGGACGAAAGTAAAAAGGAATTATTCTATGAGGACTTTTAAAAAAACAAGGGTTCTACACAAATATTTAATTTGATGGAACCAGTTATGGCATAAAATGATTTGAGTTTTTAAAGGATTTGGGAGCTCGAAATTCTAACTACAGGGTGCCTGCCATAGCACAGTGTCCACCAAACAAGTCTCGCTGCCAAATTCGTTTTTTTAGTGAGTTCGATCCTCGTGCAAATTTCATGTCCTTCTGCCAGACGAATGTAAGCTTAATAAAAAGAATATTAATGAATATTTAAGAAAAATAAGAACCGTAAAAAATTGTTGCTAAAAATCAGAAAGAGACTGCTAAATTTTGGGGGATAAATTATATATCCGAAATAGTGTTAGAATTTAACACCCACTGGGGGTACCGAGGGCAGGGGAAAGCAGCGAGTAATCTACTTGACAAGTTTTGGGTAAATGGATGGTGAAACAAGTACTAGAAACACAAAGTGGGGTTGTAAAGGAGCAAATAATGCCGAGAACAACAAAATGGCAGGAAACTGTGGAGTGTCATGATCGCTTACTTCTTGAAGAAGAATGTTTTTTAAATCATTTCACCCAAGCAAAGTAATACAGCTACTAAAATACAAAGGATTACTGACTGTGAGAGAATATGAGGTAAAAACACTATCACGGAGAAATAACAATAAAAGAACAGGAATTAAGAAGGAATAAAAGAACAGGAATTAAGAATGAATAAAAGAACAGGAATAAGAAAAAATAAAAGAGCAGGAATTAATGAAAGAATAAATGAACAAGAATTAAAAAGGAATAAAAGAACAGGAATTAAGAAAGAATAAATGAACAAGAATTAAAAAGGAATAAAAAGAACAGGAATTAAGAAGGAATAAAAGAACAGGAATTAAGAAGGAATAAAAGAACAGGAATAAAAAAAAAAAAGAGCAGGAATAAAGAAGGAATAAAAGAACAGGAATTAAGAAAAGAATAAATGAAAAGGAATTAATAAGGAATAAAAGAATAGGAATTAAGAATGAATAAACGAACAGGAATAGATAAAAAAACAAAAGAGCAGGAATAAAGAAGGAATAAAAGAACAGGAAATAAGAAAGAATAAAAGAACAGGAATTATGAAAGAATAAAGGAACAAGAATTAAGAAGGAATAAAAGAACATGGATTAAAAAGGAATAAAAGAACATGAAGAAGGAATAAAAGAACAGGAATTTAGAAGATAGAAGATAACGATTGACATTGCATTTAAATTTCTCAAGATCAATGTTGAGGGAGAAGCAAGAAGTCAGAATAGAGTTCCACAAGCGAGAAGTGCGAGAGAAGAAACTGCTAACATAGAACTTACATAGAGCATTTAGGCATTTCAACAGTAAGATGATAAAACTTTGTCACTAATCTAGTACTGCGCATAAAGTCTAGAGACCATAGAGTTCATCAGAACAATTACCATGGAAGTATTTATTGAAAAGGTATAGAAATCTATGTTACGGCGGAGATGCCAGGTCAGGACCAATAACTTTGCAGATTCTTCTTGGGATTTTATCAAGAATTTCTAAATATATAGCAGAAACACCAACACGATTCCCCTTTAAAACTTCTCTCTGTTAAATTTGAATCCCTCCTTCATCTTTTTAGACCTTCCTGTTCTTCTCTCGTCTGTTACCCCTCACTATAGCTTTCATTTACTTTTAACATTCGACATACACTCTCACTAAATTTTAATTTTTATTCCCGGAGTTGTTTTTTCTGTTTTCTTGTTGAATTTGTAGGTCAGATGAATTGGATCGTATTTACGATTCCAATGGAATAAATTATCACCATGGAATATTAGTGCTTAAGACTTTTATTATAACC
>CAHIKZ030000822.1:672500-697500 GCA_903632075.3 Acanthosepion pharaonis | reverse complement strand
GAGAGAAACAGACAGACAGACAGACAGAGAGAGCATTTTAGTAAATATAAACGGTCACTTTCTTTCTCTCTCATTCTATCTTTATATATATATATATATATATATAATTATTTATTTAGAAATATGATTCCAACACGCTACATAAGAGTTCTCATGTTTCAAAACAAGAGCCGAAAACTTCAATCTAATTATTTGAATTAAATTGAATTAAAGTACTAAGCTCTGTTCCATCTTCAAGCGAAATTTTTCAAAAAAAATTTAGGCATTTAAAACTGTGACGGTTACACACCTGGCCCAGGGTCGGATCCTTTGGTTACGGCGCCAACGGTGACGTCATCTCCTCCTGGTCGCTCCTCCTGGGTCCAAGCGTGCCGCTCCAACCCCTTGGTCAGATGATCACCAGCCTCCTTTCCCCGACTCGCTTCCAATACCTGGTCACTAAAGCAACTGTACCGATCTCCGGTCTGTCTACCCACGCTGTGTTTAGATCTTAGACAGACGGGACCAGCAGGATTGGGGCCGATACAAGTTGAGTCCGACAGGGGTGGCAAAACACAAATAAAAGAGAAAATAAACTCACGAGACAAAAGATTGCTGATGAAAAAAAATGGGTAACAACCTTTATATCTTAATGTCCGCTACATAAAAACAAATTGTTCTCATTTCCCGACCCGCTCTGTGGACTATGGCACCAAGCTTCTATCACACAACCTAAAGATTTCGAATTGCCTACTCTTTAGAATTGTGTATGTCGGAGTGTGGTTTGGTTCGACACTGGGGCTAATTTCTATCGATCATTCGCAGTTGATTCTTCTCTCCGACTTGAGTTGTATTTCTTCTTCGTCGACTTAGGCTGGAAGTTCTCTTGTCTTCGACTTGGGTTGTATTTCTTCTTCTTCGTCGACTTAGACTGGAAGTTCTCTTGTCTTCGGCTTGGGCTGGAAGGATCTCTTGCCGCAACTCAGCCGCAACTCTCTGTCGTGGAGGTGATCTCTTCTCGCTGCCGTCCGGGGCTGAACTCATGTCTTCGACTTGGGTGGAAGGATTTCTTGTCTGAGGATTCTCTTGCCCGCAAAGGGGCGAGTGAATCGGGCCCGATGCCCGCGTTCAGGCTCTTTCCCTGCCCGCGGTCCAGCTGCAACTCCACTCCAACTCCAACTGATTTCTGTCGACTGGGGTCCTGCTTTTATTGACGCCGCAACAAACTGGGGTGGGTCTGTCGGCGTCAGGGGTTTTCTCGATAATTCCAATAGCCGCATTAATCTGTTTCCCCATTATCGCTATTGTTTTTCACCCCTACTTCCTCATAGTGCTTTTTTGGGGGAGCGCATATCCATCTCTCTCGGTCTCTCGTATGTCAGGTGACCGCTTTCGACTAATGAGATTCTGATCGAGCATTTCTTTCTTTTCTTTTCCGCAGCCACGTGACCGTTTTTTCGGCTAATGGGATTCTGGTTGAGCATTTCTTTCTTTTCTTTTCTGCAGCCACGTGACCGTTTTCGGCTAATGAGATCCTGATTGGGCGTTTCCTGCAATCAATCAGGGCGGGCTTATATCGTTCTTGTTCTAAAAAACAAAATCTAATTTTTCCTTTTTTTTTTTCGCACGTACGAAAATGACCATCTTGGCCTTCTCTCACCTGGACTTTGTCAAACAGCCCGCCGCTAATTAGACTTGACTTCAGAAAGGATCTTTTCCGCCTTCTTGGCGCCCTCTGTGAGCCAAAAGCAATTGTCCCTCTTTTTACCTCTTTGTTTTTCCTGATAGTCAAAAATCTTAATTATCTACATTGACAATGTCTCCACTTTATTATTGTGGGGTTCTAATTTTTAACAGGTCAGATCCTGTATACCGTTCCACCGGTCACTCCCCTCAACCCAAAAAGACACTTTTTCTCTGATTAAGATTGTTTCATTGTTCCCAAAATTTCTCTTTATCCAAATTGATAAGGTGTCCTTCCATGCAAAAGTAGGCTAGGTGCTTTTGACCGATATCTGGCTTCCATCAAGCGTCCCGTTTTGATATCATGTCTTTTTTCCCTTTCTTTTCTTCTTATTATTTCTAATTCTATTCTTCCAATTGTCTTTAAAAAATTCGGTCAACATGCTAGCTAAGATATCTTTCTGACTCGTGTTTTTTTGTTAATGACCGTTTTTTTTTTGTATTTCTCGACCTCTCTCTTCCCCTTCCTTCTTCTTCCTTAGGATCGTCCAAGTACAATCTTAGTGAATTATTTTCAACTCAATTATTTTCCGTTTTAAAAAAAATCAACAACCTGTTTAGTAAACCGAATAAGAAAAAATTAAATCATATTTCTATGAATATTTCTAATAATGCAAGGTGCCACAATCCTCCCCTAACCGATTTGTCATTTACCCGTAAATGACACCTAAACCCAATTACATCATTTAACATGCACCATGCATTTGTCTCATGCAATTCTATTCTACTTTCTAACATGCAAGGGTAATGTTCTTTCCATTTTCTTTTGTTCTACATGCAATGAAATGTTCTTTTCATTTTCTTTTGTTCTACAGGCAATGTAATGTTCTTTTCATTTTCTTCTGTTCTACATGCAATGAAATGTTCTTTTCATTTCTTCTGTTCTACATGCAATGAAATGTTCTTTTCATTTTCTTTTGTTCTACATGCAATGTAATGTTCTTTTCATTTTCTTCTGTTCTACATGCAATGAAATATTCTTTTCATTTTCTTCTGTTCTACATGCAATGAAATGTTCTTTTCATTTTCTTCTGTTCTACATGCAATGAAATGTTCTTTTCATTTTCTTTTGTTCTACATGCAATGAAATGTTCTTTTCATTTTCTTTTGTTTTACATGCAAGGTAATGTGTGCGTGTGTTTGTAGGTGCAGATGTGTTCACTAGGGTTTGTTCTTCTTGGTCAATGTTTTCCTCTCTGCCGTGGGAGGTTTTCCCGCCGCACGTGGTGGTCTCACGCCAGCCTCCTCCATTGGTCTTTCAGCAATTTCTTCCTTGATCCTGTCTGAGTAAGGAACACTGCTCGGCATCTCCCTCTCGAGTTGTTGCATGCTCACTAGACTGTCGTTCGCTAATCTTCTCTTACTCTTAATCTTCCATATTATTACACCCCGATGGCTACAACTAGAATGTACCCATTACTATTGACCAACTTATCGCGATCTGCTCATCGTCTTCCCCAAGCTACACCTTCGTCTCCCAACGCACTTAACTTATCTCTTAAGTGATCCATATCGATCTTTTCTATTGGCTTCATTAATACTGGCATCTTATTTAAGGTAACATTAGAATCTCTTCACTATCGGCTCCCATAATTCTGTACAATTGACTAAGCCTCTACCAATCATCTCTACGAGTGAATCTTTTCTTCATATCTTTCTTCCATCTGGTAATAGGGGGCAAGGAGATGGACACCCCAACCGCCGAACATCCCATGGGTAGCGTCACCAGGGATAACGGTGGCCTTATTCTTAATGTCCTTGTGGACTCTCCCCACATACCCTAGACAGGCTGATATGTTTCTGTGTGGCTACTGCCCACACCCCGTCTGAAACACTGATAGCTTGTGGTAATGCCGAGTTTGTTAATACCTCTACTTGGCAGATTCTTTTGATTCCTTCCCCCCTCCCTTCAAACAATTCTAGTATGCACAGTCTGCAGGTTACCAGTTTTATAGATAGGGCTTAACGAGGTACAGGTCCCTGGGGGTATCATCTCTACACCTTCTAGCTTCTTCATGAATTTCGTTCTCCCCAATTTAATGCTATGTAGTCTGCTTCCACCTTGTACCTAGCTATCATTCCTGAAAGGTAACAAATTCTCTTGTTGTTATTCTTTTACAATCACTTAGTCTCGCTCGACTCATCACTCAATCATTTCATAACTTTTTTCTTAGTTCGGCTCTTCCTCCTCTAACTAACCCCCTAGCAGACAGAATGGTCTGGTCAGGTGTGCGTGGCGCCCACTCTAAAGGTCGTACTTCATGACACCACTGGTGGCCAATCAATAATGCCAATGATCTTCCGTTCCTCGTGAGGTGCAGCCTGCATCTCCATCCTCCACTCACATCTACCATAGTCAGCCAATAGGATCTTGGATGAGCCAGTGTCGTTATCTGTTGACACTAAATGCTTCTATTCTGCACAGCCCTTTTGTTCTACTGAGATTTGGGTTCTTCTCCTCCCTGATCTCATCTTCCGAGGTGATTCCTGCTCAACCTCCACCCTTCCTTCTGTGTTTAACTCCCGTCCAGGAGGTTTTTGTCCTCTTCTTCATCCTCTGATTCTTCTTTCTGTTTAGAGTCTTCGCCTTGAATGTCTTCAATACCTCTCGACTCTATGTCTAAACTTCTCCTGTTCCTTATCCTTTCCCTAAGCTGGGAAAAGGGTATTCGATCCTCCTCCTCCCACTCGCTGGGTCCTTCGTCCTGTTCAGGGTGTCTCTTTTAGAGCCTTCGACTGCTTGATTGGACCTCTTCGTCTTTTTTCTTCCTTTCTTCGGACATGGGGGTGTGATTGCGATCTCACGGGTCTTCTCTGCACTGATTCAGTCGACGACTGAACATCGCTAATCCCCGTTGAGGGTTCCAACTCTGTCACTCAGGCTGCTTCGTTTATCTGGTCAAGTCGACCTATCTCCTCATCTTCTTCGGAGTCTTCCTCCGTCTCCATTTCTTCCGGTTCAACCAGAGTTACCTTCCTTTTCCTTGTCTTCTTAGGCCTCGGCTCGCTCATTTCCAGGTTAGCTATTTCAGCCTTCTTCAGATCATTGGCATGAACCCTCCTCGCTCGTCCTGCCACTTGATCCCATATTACATATGATACTGGGCCCGTCTGCTCCACTATCCGGTAGTACGGTTCCCATCTCTGGTCCAGTTTTCCTTCTCTCTGGTGGATTTTATAGTAGACAGGGTCTCCAACCCTCAATTCTACCACCTTTCTTTCAGCATTCACCCTCTCATTTCTTTTCTTCTGGGCCCTCTTTATTCTTCTTCTGGCCTGTACGAATATCTTATGTTGCTGTTCCAGCAATAGTTGATGATGATCTTCTCCCATATACCTTCTTCGGGGGCTTCAGTAGGTTATCTACAGGCAGGACCACGTCTCTGCCAAACAACAAAAATAAGGAGAAAATCTGGAGGTTTCGTTTATCGTAAACCTCACGGCCGCCAGAGCCTGCGTCAAATACAAGTCCCAATTTCCAATGTTTTCTCTGACCAACTTGGCCAATACATCTCCCAAGGTTCTATGAAACCTTTCCACTTTAGCATTTCCCTGGGGGTGATATGGGGATGTTTTTATGTGCTCTACATTCAAACCTGTCAAAACTTCTCTCATGATGCTGTTCACATTCTCCGTGCCATTATCTGTTACCAATTGCACAGGGCACCATACCTAGGGAAGATTTCACTTATTATCAACCCGGCCACAGTTCTGGCCTTCTTGTCTGGTACTGCAAATGCTTCAGGCCAATTTGTTAGCCAATCGACAAAACTCACTATATAGTTGTTTCCTTGTGCAGTTTCCCCATATGGTCCTGATACATCCATACTCACTTTCTCGAAGGGGAAGTTTGGTACGTCTGTTTCCTCCAAAGGTGCCATTTTCTGCCTTCTGCTCTGCGACTGGCACACTACACAACTTCGAACATAGTTAGTGACTTCTCCGTACAGTTTGGGCCAATAGTACTTTCTTCCCTATGAGATCACATGTCCTATCAATTCCCATGTGACCCAACCTTTCGTGGCACTGTTCCAATATCTCTGGTCTTAAACTTTTGGGCACATACAACTTGGGTTTGACTTCTTCATCCCTTCCTGAGAGATAATACAGCCTTTCCTCTATTATGGCATACTTGGTGGTCTCTCCTGCCTTTACCTTCTCTCAGAGCAGCTATTTCACTGTCTGCTTGCTCCTTTTCAATTCCTTCTGTCCAGTAGGGATCGGTTATTATCTGGGCGTCCCCTTCTTCGTCCGATTCTAATATAGGGCGATCTTTTTAGCTTATTAGAGTTAATTACTCCTATTCTATAGGCTTTATCATCTACTTCCTGTTCTACCTTTACAGATCTTTCTTCCAGTTGCTTCGGTATTCTTGAGAGTAAATCTGCGCACGTGTTTTCCTTTCCTGCCAAATACTCTATCTTACAGTGGTAGCCACTTAACTTAAGTGCCCACTGTTGAATTTTCTTATTATTTGTCCACTCTGCCTGCAATAGGTACTGCAGAGGCTTGTGGTCTGTCTTTATAGTGAAGACCGCACCGTTTAAATAGTAGTCCAGTTTTTGAGAGCATACATGATAGCATATGCTTCCCTCTCTATCACTGGCCACCTCTGTTGTGTCTCTGAGAGCTTATGGGAGAGGAAGTATATCGGTACTTCCTCTGGTATGCCTGGCACTGGTCCTTCCTTATCAGGACACGGCTGGGTAAGTACTGCCCCTACACACTGCTCACTGGCATCCGTGTATAATATCATGGGCTTGCTGAGGTCTGGATACGTCAGCAGTGGAACGGTCGTCAACTGTTCCTTTAGCGAATCAAATGCTCATTGACAGTCCTCTGTCCACTTGAACCTAGTGTATTTCTTCGTCAGGGCCACTAGCGGTATGGCAATTCTTGAAAATGCCGGGACGAAGCGCCGGTAGTAGCCTATAGCTCCTATAAAACCTCTTACCTGCCTCACTGTCTTAGGCTCTGGCATTTCCCTTTATGACCTTTACCTTATCCATGTCGGGTTTAATACCGTCTCCATTTATGACGAAGCCTAAATACCTAGTTTCTTCCCTCAGAAACTGACACTTTGACAATTTCAATTTTAATCCGTGTTTCCTCAACCTTCCCAACACCTGTCTTAAATGAAAAAAGTGTTGTTCCACTGTCTCCGAAAATATCAAGATATCGTCCAAATACGCCATGGCAAAGCTCTCGTATCCTCCTAACACTATTGACATTAGCTGTTGGAAGACTCCCGGGGCATTAGCTAAACCGAATGGCATCACTCTGAACTGAAACAGTCCCAGGTGACACGCGAATGCGGCCTTCTCCTTGTCAGCCTCATCCAGGGCTACCTGCCAATACCCGGACCTCAAGTCCAACGTAGAGAAGTACTTTGCCTTCCCTAATAATGCCAAAATGTCGTCTATCAATGGCAATGGCACCGCCAACGGCTTCGATATAGAATTCAGCTTTCTAAAATCTACACAGAAACGGTGGCCATCATCTTTCTTACCTACTATTACTATTGGGAAGCTCCAAGGAGAGATCGATCTTTCGATCATCCCAGCTTCCAACATTTCCTCTACTGCCTCTTCTACAAGGGGTCTTTTATGTATAGGTGTTCGGTAGGGTTTTTAATTTCACAGGGGGTGGTCTCCGGTGTCGATTTTCATTTCGACTGTGGGGTCTGACCTAGTTCCTTATCTGACTGGGCTACCACATCTCGATTGTTCCTTAACAGACCCCCCCTCTGGTTCTAAATTGATCCGGTGCTAATATATCCTCATCTAAGATTCCTTTTGTTTGCTCTACTAGCTTCCTTCGTTCCTCCTCGAATCTCACCTGATTCAGAGTTCGTAGGGGAAGCGCTCTCCCTATCTTCTCCCTCTCCTAACCTTGATAGTCTTTTTGGGCCTGGTTCACCATCATAATGGGCACCAACTCGGCTGCCTCCACTACCGTTTCGCTGCACAGGGTTACCTCGCCATCTTCTAGGCCCTTTCCTTCTACAGGGACCAACTGCAGAGGTCCTCTCCGTACCTTTTTTCTGACATTAGCCTACCCTTTCCCGACACTGCGGTCCTAGGAGGTAACTTTACATCTTCCTCCACCACTATGGTTATCTCTTCCTCTGGTGGGCATCCCAACGGCGTTCTCTCGCCGTTCACCACCAACACAGTAGGATTAAACTCGATCTGGGCCTTCTGGCTCCGGAGCCAATCTTCTCCCAAGATTGCCTCTGTACACAGGTCGGGGTTACGTAAAATTTTGGGTGCTTTTCACCTTCCAATCCTCACCGGGAGCCTCACCATCCCTTTTATCTCCAGGGGAGCCCCATCTGCTTGCGTGATCTCTATGTCCGCTTCCCTGTAACCTTCTCTTCCGTTTCACCCCTGTATGTCTCCTCTCTCATCAATGACACAGATGCTCCTGTGTCCACCAAAGCCCTCATCTCTCTACCACCTATCTCTGCTCTACAGGATAGTTCTTTCTCTTGCGTTAGCGAAGAGAACACTTGAGCTTTCTTCTTCCTGGGTCCCCACCTTTGGGTTAACCCAGCCATAGGCGCCGGTAGTAATAAATCACCTTCATTTTTTTATGAGGTGGAGTTCTGCGCCCCTGCACCTGGGCGACCCCGGCCGGACCTCTCCTGGTCTCCCATGGCCGTTTCTAAAAATACAGTTTCTTTTTCAGGTGTCCTGGCCTCCTGCAAACCAGCACCTTCTTGCTGGACAGCTTGCCAAAAAAGTGGCCCGCCCGACCACATGTCCAACATTTTGCTCTTTCCCTTTTTAACTGGGTTGGCCTTGTGTCTATCCTCAGGGGAACCTGTCCTCTATTCAAGCGGTTCGCCCACCCACTGGTCCAATTTTTATTTCTCTCCTTTTTAACTGGGCCACCTCCCTCTTAATTCTGGGGTGGCCTGCTGGCTTTTCCTGGGCCGGTCTCTTGGGCTCAGCCTTCTTTTGTTAATATCGGTGGGGCACCCTTCCTCAGCCCGCACCACTTGGCCAGGTGTCCTTTCTTACCACACCTGGTGCATCTGTCCTGATTGAAGTCTGGGGGCAACCCCCACTTCGTCGGACATTCCGCCGCCCTGTGGTCCTCGTACCCACAGGTCCAGCAGACTAGCCCGTATCGACCCGGCGTGGGCTTATAAAAAGCCATGCCTGGTCGACCATGCCCTTCTATTGGGGTCCTCCTCCCATAATTCTGCCCGATCCACCTCTTCCTTAACCCTCTGATTCCACACGGGGTTCTTCCGCCTACCCCCTTCTTCCAGCCTCCTGACTTGGTATCTGCTTCTTCCCACACCTCTTCACTTTATCCCACACCTGCTGGCTCTCCCTGGCCAGCTCTATCGCTGCCGACAGTCTGAGCGGTCCTTCTTTCAATACGTCGTGACGAACACGCTCGTCGCTCAGCGCCTCTACATACAGGTCCGCCAGTTGAGCCTGCATAACCGCATTATCCCCTGACCACTTCGGGAATGCCAATGACGATAGCTTCCCCGCTCGGGCCCCCAATTCTCCCGAGGGGTTTCATCCCGTAGCTGTGTCAGTTTTAAAAGGGCCCTCATGGCCTCTATGGCCGTACCTTCGTCGGCGAATTCTTTGGTCAGCAGTTTTTTTATTTCTTCCCAAGCCAAGCGGGGTTGGTTCTCCAAGAGCCCCCTCACGAACTCAGACGCTTTTCCCTTTGTGGCATCGTATGCCAAATACAGGGTTTCTTGGTCCGAGAGCTCGTAGATGGTTCGGCTCTTCTCGAGGATTGCCAGCCAGTTTTTAAACTCCTTCCCGCTGCCATCAAATACTGGGACCCTCGGTCCACCCAACAGCTTCCTTAGATCCACTGACAACCCTCGCCCTACTTCTTCTTCACCCCCCACTGCTCTATCCGAATCATAATCTGACATGTCTACAGAGAAAGACAGTCTATACAGCAACAATCGAGGTTGGGAAACAAAACAAGGTGTCCTACCTTACAGACGATTCTGTTCTTTCTTTTCCTTTGGTCCCGGGTCGTTCTGAGTTCTGTCTGAATTTTCAGCAACGGCGGTCGATCGTGGTCTTCTCAGGGTTGAAATCCCTCAGTCACCACGGCACCATATGTGACGTGGCTGTCTCAGGGTTGATCCGTTGGTCACGGCACCACTTGTGACGGTTACACACCTGACCCAGGGTCGGATCCTTTGGTTACGGCGCCAACGGTGACGTCGCTCCTCCTGGTCGCTCCTCCTGGGTCCAAGCGTGCCGCTCCAACCCCTTGGTCAGATGATCACCAGCCTCGCCTTTCCCGACTCGCTTCCAATACCTGGTCACTAAAACAACTGTACCGATCTCCGGTCTGTCTACCCACGCTGTGTTTAGATCTTAGACAGACGGGACCAGCAGGGGATTGGGGCCGATACAAGTTGAGTCCGACGGGGGTGGCAAAACACAAATAAAAGAGAAAATAAACTCACGAGACAAAAAGATTGCTGATGAAAAAAAATGGGTAACAACCCTTTATATCTTAATGTCCGCTACATAAAAACAAAATTGTTCTCATTTCCCGACCCGCTCTGTGGACTATGGCACCAAGCTTCTATCACACAACCTAAAGATTTCGAATTGCCTACTCTTTAGAATTGTGTATGTCGGAGTGTGGTTTGGTTCGACCCTGGGCCAGGTGTGTAACCGTCACAAAACAACATGCCTGGCTGCACACACAATTACGGAAAATCCTTGTTGAAAACACAACTATACTTAAACATGAAAACAATGATGAACAAAAACTAAAAAAAAAAACAGTTGAAACGTAACCTAAACAAAATAAACTATGAAATCTCCACAAATATTCTTAAATGCCTATAATTGGTAACAAAAGCCATTGGTTTATACCAACGGCTTCCCACACTTAATACTTCTCGAATTCAGTTTCGCGTGGTCATGTGTGACATCACGAGCTGCGATGCGATTTTCGTTTCCAGCGTTTTATATGCACGTTTTTATCGTTGTTTGGAAATCATCCATGTAAACAGAAACAGACTATCATCACTGTCTTGTCCGTGTATTGCTTAATATATTGTACAGTAATTGTCATCTTTGATAATGGCTTATGTAAGCCGAAAGCTTAGATTGAATTAAAAAATATGCATCAAAATTGTGATTTTCTTTCTTCATTTAATGATAATGTTATAATTCTTTGAATCCACTCTTAAAGAATCTAACTTATCTAACTTATATTTATCTAATACAAAGAATACATGCTTAAAGAGATCAGTCCAAGATTTGAATGAAATGCCACCACGCTGCGCTGGCTGGCCGCACAAAGGTGAAGACATTAGAATTCCCACAAGGTAGGCACACATACACAATCAAGAATACACATTACCGACCGATGCCCGCTTAGACATACAAGAATATTCGGAAACTAACATATATATATATAGACTTATTTACAGTTTTAATATATGTGACTGACCCAAGTAAAATTGAAAATAGTTTCTGTCTTTTTGCCTGTTTCCTCTAAATCTCCTACGAAGTTTTAAAAAAGTGAAACATATTAGATTGATATACATTTGCCATTTGTTCATTATTTTATCAAATTCAGATCCATATTAGATATGCATTTGTTATTTAACTCATATATATATATATATATATATATATATATATATATATATATATATATACGCAGATAGATAACTAAGCGTGTAATTTATTCAATTTTCGATGTAAAATGTTTTGTATAATATCATACGTGAAGAAGCGTCAGATTAAAGGCATTGACAAGGAAAATTATATTCTTGGTAAATTAGATCATATTTTACATTTGACTTATTAATGAACTCATATATATATATATATATATATATATATATATATATATATATATATATATATATATATATATATTAATTTAAAAAAAAAAATAATGCGTTAGGAAATAAATTGACCGGAATCGCCTGAAGATACTGAAAGGTTGAAATCAAGTTAGCGGAATCGGATGATCTCATAATTTTCTGTACTTAAAAGCTCTACACGTTAATTTTTTATTTTCTTCATACGTGTATTAAATAATAGTTTCCTGGTGTAATTAAACTCTGTCTGTCTGTCTGTCTGTCTCTCTCTCTCCCTCTCTCTCTCTCTCTCTATATATATATATATATATATATATATATCTTAACTTTTAAATATAAATTTTAACCCAACTTCGTAGTTTCTTGGTAAAATTTGCAGTCTTCAGGGGTTTTTCAATTCGTTTTATTTACTCTGTTTTGTACACGTGCGTATTCATAAATTTAACCTTCTTTTAAACGCGGACGTTCATGAAATTTTGCTTTTGTTTACGTCTTTCATTTTCTCGGCTGGTAAATTTTTTCTTTATATAGAAGTTATGTTGTATTATGACTTAAATTGTTAAGTAATCTTTTCACATAATATCATTAACGCTGTATTTTTAATATTATTTTGATATTTTTGATATCGAGCATTATATATAAAGATATCTGCTGTTTCCTAAATCTTAAATCATATATACACCCTTGTGCAAATTAAATGAAACAACCACTTTAGTTTTCTTTCTTTCACCATATCGCCAGTTTTAGACCCACTGGAGTGACAGAGTGTAATCGATTTCTATTTTTTCCTCAGATTAGGTCATTTGCATTGGTGTGCAGTAATATGAATATATTTTCGGGGTGTATGATGAAATTTGTTTGGCCTTGAATAATATTGCGCTAACTGTGATTGAATTAGATTTTTATCACGCTCAGACACTATTGTCTTGACTATCGATTAGTTGTCCTACGACCATTGTCTGCGATGGGCGTTACTCCAAGGAAAAGCACGAAAATTTGTAACGCTGCAAGACCACTCTGGCAAGCCTTACCATTGAGCAAATCAAAGTACTAGACTGATCCGGAAACTCCCCTGATTTAAATCCAATCGAGAATCTGGGGTCAATCTGCAAGGAACGACTTCGTGGAATGGAAATACGAAGTACTAACATGTGCACTGGGTCATGTTTTATTGGAAAAATACGACAAAAAAGTAAATAATAACGGTATTATTCGTTTTGTTTCAATTTGCACAGGAGTGTATATACGCACACACACACACACACACACACACACACACACACACACACACATATATATATATATATATATATATATATATATATATATATATCCATATAAGTGCTAATAGATATAAAACAAAACTGAAAGTTAAAGATAATTTAAATTAAACTAAAAAAATAATTAAGGTGAAACATAAAACGTAATAAACGTGAAATGAGATTTATCTATATATTCAACTAAACACTCAGAATACCATGGACTGAACCTGTGAGTAACGAGAAAGTTTTCGAAGGAAAGTGGGAACAAAAAGGACGCTAATACTTAGACCCAGAAAGAGACATTTGACATTTCTAATGAGGAAAGAGGGATCGAAGAATCTGACACTCACAGGGGGTATTGAAAGCAAGAGGGGAAAAAGCGAGTAATATCCCTAATGAGTTTGTGTAAACGGATGCAGAACAGGCACTTGGAGGGGTGGCAAAGACAGAAAACTTACTAAGACTTACAGAGAATCAGCAGTTATGTCCCAAATTACTGGGTATGGAAACCTTAATCAGTGGCCCCTCGTTTAATGCCATTGTGTGCTTCTTTGTATGTTTTTTTTGTGTTCTTTTTCATTGCTACAATAGACTGGAGCTTTTAGACGATGATACTACATTGAATAGTGTTTTCGCATCAATCTAATACCTTCTGTCTAAAAACTAGCGATAGTGTATTCCCTCATTGTCTACCGTATTTAGCCGTATTTCGTCGAGAATCATGGCGAGAAGACTTACACAGTTTGTAGACATCTGGAGTCAGCGAAGTAATTCAAACAATTTTTTTCAAAAAAAAGAAACCTCCCTTGGAAGCGTTTAACATGTGACGAGGAAGAGGCGGTGAAAATCGGCGGGGGCACTGTTTGGAAAGTTCCTCCCGATACAAACAGAAAAATTGTAAAAGAGGCATGGTCTTATAAAGATGAATGAAGGATTGTTTTGTTTTTTGTTTTTTTTAACCCGGTAAATAAAGAAAGAGGGTAAAGAATAGGTAGATAGATAGGTAGGTAGGTAGGTAGATAGATAGATAGATAGATAGATAGATAAATAAATAAATAAATAAATAAATAAACAGAGAGAAAGAAACATTAAACAGATTATGAAACACTGTATAACGTCCACAGCTTACGATTTGAGACATGCATTCCACCTACAAAGGGGAACACGGGTTCGATTCCTGCTGAGGTATATATTTTCCTTACTAAGACTTTTCGAAATCGTACGCGCAGACCCATAGATATAACACGCGCTGTTTAATAAGTAAAAAATAGGCGTTAATTTCAAATAAGGAATCTACTGAAATATAGTTTATAGTAATATATATATAATAGATAGGAAAAGACAATATTTATAAGGCATTTTTAAAAGCAAAAGCTAAAATAAAAACAACCGGTTTCGTCCCAGGACTTATCAAGTTTATTTATTCTGGGAATTTAAAAAAGCGTGTAAATTAATTTTTAATTAACGAATGTAATCGAATGGGGAAATTTTTTTTTTAAAGAATTGAGCAGCATATATCACATTTTCCATAATATATACGTGTGATTGCATTCATATACAGATTTGCAAATAAATGTTTATTTAATTTTTGGTGTAATCATTAGAACGCTTATTGCAGTGCAACAGAACTATAAAGTATATAAATACCTATACATATTACCTACGTCATGTAATATATATATATATATATATATATATATATATATATATATATATATATATATATATGTATGTATGTAAGTATATTCTGTATATTTAAGTAGCAAAATGATATTAAAGGCCAAATTCTACTGAAAACGACAGATATTTTATGTCTACGTACGTTGTGGCACCATTTCTAAAATGTTATTAAACTCACAAATTTGCCTCCAGCTACGCTGATGATGACTTACAAACGTCGAAAAGCTGAGCCTGCGATAAAATGTAATACAATTCGGATATTTTAGTATACATTTGTCTGTATATAATATATATATATATATATATATATATATATATATATATATATATATATATACAGAGAGAGAGAGAGAGAGAGAGAGAGAGAGAGATAACTAGACTAGTTTCGAAAAACCCTCGAATTTTTTTAGATTTGCTAATAATCAAATCAATCTCGAGGGAAAAAAAAAGGTTTAAAAAAAGAAAGAGTTACAAACATGAACATGAAATCGCACAGATGCAGGTCTGAAGCCCAAAGAAAAAAAACACGATACGAGTAAACAATCAACTAACAAAAGCACTCAATACAACCGTAGAGCAGACCTAGATAAACCTAGTGAGCCAGACAAACCTGTTTAGGTTTCACCTAAACGGATCGTCAGGAAAGTAAGGCTTACTTTCCTGACGATTCCGTTTAGGTGAAATCTAGGTAGGTTTGTCTGGCTCACTAGGTATATATATATATATATATATATATATATATATATATATATATATATATATATATAAACCTAAAAAAGCCAGGTAAACCTACCTAGGTTTATTTTCGGTTTGCTCGACTTCGTAGGTTTCTTTCTTTGGACTCAGCTTGAATTCTGGCTGATTGTTTTCGCCTCAATTTCATGTTCTTAGTTCTTTGTGTTTTTTTTATTCCTCATTTTTTCTTGAGTATTGGTTAGTTCAACTACAAACCGAAACACATAAGGGTTTTCCAGGCGAGTACCACTATAAAGTGTCGTATTAAAAAGACCACGACTCCGAGTTGCATGCTCCAGCCTATCACGAATCTGTGTTGCATGCTTCCCCCGACGAAGACTCCGATGACAATTCCGAGTCGCGTGCTGCAGCCTACGACAACTCTGAGTTTAGACTTCAGCCTACGACTCCTGTCTATTGGAAGAGCACGTAACTCGGATCCATAGTAGGTTGTAATATTTTGGTCTTTTTAAACGTTATTATATATATATATATATATATATATATATATATATATATATATATATATATATATATATATATATATATCCATGTAAAATGAGAACGAATAGTGGCCCCACCCAAAAGAAACAAAAAACCCTGCAACCAACTCCTCTTTTTTGTCTTACTCTTTTTCTTAATGTTCCTTTGCTCTTGAAAGGAGGATGTATCTTGTGTCTTTCTGTCTTACTCTCTTTCTTTTCTTCCATTTTCCGTGAAAACAGGGTGTATTTTGTTTTTAAATCTCAATAAATTGTCTACTAACCAGTTATTTACTAACGCCTGTTGAGATGTTTTAATACTCATCGAAACATGACTGAATTCTTGTAGCGTTTTTTAACATGTTTCTGATGTAATATCCTAAAGGAAAGTATATATATATATATATATATATATATATATATATATATATATATATATTTTTTATGGAACATTTTTAACAAATTTAACCCGGCGATGAAATTGAATAGAGAATAGAATAGTGTTGGGTATAGTTTCGCACCAGTGCTAGAAAACACCGACCCAAAATGTCGAGTCTTGAATAGTCTCGTCAGATCAATACATTCACATGGATCTCTTGCGTGGTGCTAAACTCATTCCTGAATATTTAAACTGTCTGCTGTATACAACCGCTTTCTCAGATCAATGTTTGACGCTACAGAATCTCAAACAAATAACTATACCAAATCACAGAAACGACATCACTTGAGGTTCTTTTAACCACAGCAATGGACATTACATGTAACTTGAAGAGAAAATAATGACATAATCAAGATGGTTTCGTTCCACACTACTTCCCACAAAACGTTAGAAAGGAAACCTTAATCAATACTGGAAAGAGCTATAACACCTACTGGATTTAAGAAACCAATTTTCCTGAAATGCGAGAGAAAGACAAAAAAAGAAAGAAAATTTTGTGCGCCAACCGGTTATCGCTCCTAATTCATCAGAACTCGACCGAAGAAAATATCTTCGAACTAAAAGAAAGCATGGAACAGAAAATAATCTATATTAATAAAAAACTTGGAAGGATATATTTTAAGTGAAAACCGCATTGAGTCTAAGCAATCATTTCTTCTATTTAGAAAAATGGTGTCTTTTAGTCAACTGTGTGAAAACAAAGGTTTATTTTTTTTCTCGATCGAGTTCTGATCAGTGAGGAGTGATAACCGGTTAACTCACACATTATCTTTTTTTTTTCTCTTTTTTCTTTCCTGATTGTTGTAGAGTCAGACTCAGCACACGTCCTGCTCTCTCCTCTCTACAGTGACAATGGACTGCTTTTACTTTTAAATATGGCAAGTAGCCACATTAGAGTAGGATTTTGAGTAGTATTTGATTTATTCAAGTATTTCCGTTCTGTGTATGAGTATTTAATAAACTTTTTCTTCTTTGTTTCGTCTACCTTGTCTTCTGTTCCTTCAATACTCTCTCTCTAACAACGGCCTTCCTAATTCGCGGCTATTTTGAAGAAAGACAACATTGCAACGTTATTAAACGAATGAAGTTGTTTTGCCTTTTTATCTTCTTTTTAATAATGTCCGTCCTGTTTGCTCTAACTCAATTTTGTATCTCTAACAAGATTTTCAAGTATTTTAGAATTCTGTCTTTGTTGGGCTGTGAGCTTTTCTGTGGCCATTTGTAAAAACGTGGAGATGTATATGCGCCGTATCTCTTGGGGATGTGAATAATTACAGTTCTGCTCAGTTAACTATCTATATTTTAGCGCTAAACGACGTTTGGCAATTAACCACTCGTCTTTTTTCTGCGTCTGGTATCCGTTTGTCAGTTTTGTATTTCTTGTGTGTATTAAAGTCTTCGAGGACGCTTTCCTTAATAAGTCTCCCAGAATTTCCAACTTTTTTTTCTCATCGTAAATAAGTGTCCTTTTAGCGAGCATTTTCTTTAAAATGGCCTCGTTAATCATATGTTCTGTCCATGGTTCTTCCATGGAAATACATAATTGTCGCTTCTAGTGAGGAAATTGTACAGCCTTCATTAGCATATAGAAGAATAGTTAGGACATAACACTTCATTTTCTAAGTTTTCCTATTTATTAACGCTTTGTTTAGATTCTGGAAGGCATCTTTCGTTATTCCGATACGTTTTTTGATTTTTTTTCACATTTTCCGTCATCTGTTATTACTCCACCCAGATAGATAAATGTCTGTATCTGCTTGACACAGAGAAGTGTAGATTATGAGGGTATATCTGTTATTACCCCACCCAGATAGATAAATGTCTGTATCTGCTTGGCACAGAGAAGTGCAGATTACCAGGGTATATCTGTTATTACCCCACTTCGATAGATAAATGTTTGCAACTGCTTGACACAGAGAAGTGTAGATTATCAGGGTATATCTGTTATTACCCCACCCAGATAGATAAATGTCTGTAACTGCGTGACACAGAGAAGTGTAGATTATCAAGGTATATCTGTTATTACCCCACCATGAGCGGAATTTCGAATTGAACCCTTTATTTCGTCCACCGGGGTAGATTGTTCTAGTTCCACGTGCCATGCCTGTTCTAGATGTCTCATTTATCTCTCTTTAATTCAACTCTCCAAATTTTTTGTTCACCACAGCAGTAGCCAGGTAAAGATGAGGACAACAGTCCGAACAATGTAAATGATGTAAATAATTACAATACCTCATTTCAGAAATATAGACAAATACATTCTAACCGTAGTTGAAACCATAAAATTGGGTTCAAAATATTTAGATTTCAGCATTAAATAACCCATAGAGGTGTTGATATGCCGCTAAACAAAATCAAACACCCAAGAAACAAATGTTTGATGGAGGGATTAGAGATAAGATCATCTCCGTTACTAGTTTGATTTTGGAGGTATTGAATTTTGCAAAACAGTTTTTCCTCCATTGAGCTGATGGTGCTAATTATATTTAATATGACGTTATTGGGTTGTAGACCATTGTTTTGTTGGGTTTATCGATGTATAAATTCGTTTATGAGTAAAAACAAACAAACAAACAAAAACATTTTATTACTTGTCTCTTCAGGAAATAAACGATTACAGTATATGTCTACTCCTAACTTTATTGATATTGATTAATTTGCTTTTATGGTTTAGTCTTCTTTTACATATTTTCCGAAACTATGATTTTGTGTCGAATAGATAATTATGTATAGGATTTTCGGATATGGGATTTTTAATTAAGAAATCCCACAGATAATTTTATGTTCGAATAAATAAATAAATAATAAATCGAACAAATCATGATACCAACTGATGCATGAAGGCGTGGGAATTTGAAACAACCGAAGTAAAATGGTTAATTCATATCTATAGACGCAACCCTATCAGAGCTGCTAAAATTCTTCGATAATAGCTTCTGAAAGTCAAAAACGTTCAGCAGCCACTGCGACGATTTATCTCCAAATTCGCCCTGAAAATCAGATAGAGATTTTCCAAGCGTAGCTTAGATGCGGCACAAGGCCGAAAGTATGGGGCATCCAGTGAGGATCGAGCTCAGTTTTCAGTAGTAACGTGATCTAGCAAGACAAGCTTGCTAACCATTACACCACGCCGAGGCGACCAATGAGGCTTACGGGTATATCATGTTGAAACACCGGTTCTCATGCGATCATCGAAATTAAGCAATGTCGAGCCTGGTCAGTGCCTATATGGGTGACCGCTTGTGAATATCAGGTGTTGTAAGCTGGGATGTGCGGGTGGTGTATCGAATAACTGATCGGAAGTGGCGATCACAGTTCCAATTCCAGTCGGGTTCGTTTTAGAGAAGGGTGGATTCATATCTTTCTCAAGGGTAAGTGAATATAACGAACCCAACGGGAATTGAAACCCGGCGCTCCGATTAAAAATTCTGAGCCATTATCCATTTCATCGCCCGCACATCCGATCTGACAGCACTTTGTATTCCCAAGTGGTCACCCCTCTAAGTACTGACCAGGCTCAACGATTCTTAACTTCGGTGATCATAAGGGAACCCGTGTTTCAACGGGATATGGCAGTATGTCTAACAGGAATTGTAGAATATGCAAATCTTAGTGAGATATTACATTTATCTTGGTATGAGGTGTCATGTCAGACAAGCATTCAGGACTACTACTTCTTTATCTTCTTCAAAATTGAGCGATACTAGCACTCCACGACTTCCTGTCCTTTGTAGTTCATAGTAAGGTTTATATTTCCATACTATCTTTCTTAATTCCTGTTCTGCCATCAATCTACACAAGGTGGGTTACTCAGTGCTTCCCTCAGCCGCTCTTGCCTTCAATATATCCTGTGAGTGTCACATTCTCCCAGCCTTCTTTTCTCATTATGTGAGTCTGTTCTGCCATCCATCTACACAAACTCGTTAGGGAGGTTACTCGATGTTTTACCTCTGTCACACTTGCCTTCAATATGTCCTGTGAGGATCACATTCTCCAAGCCTTCTTTCCAAATTATATGAGTCGGCTCCGCTATGCATCAACACCAGCTCCCGAGGGAGGTTACTCGCTGTTTTTCTCTGTTCTTCTTGTACTCAACATATCCTGTGAATATCAAATTCTCCAAGCCTTCTTTCCTCATTATTTAAGCCTGTTCTGTCATCCGTCTACACAAGCTTGTTAGGTAGATTACTCGCCGTTTCTCTCTGTCCCATTTCTTTTCAATATATCCTGTGAATGTCACATTCTCCAAACCTTCTTTCCTCATTATGTGAGTCTGTTCTGCCATACATCTACACAATCTCATTAGGGAGGTTACTCGCTGTTTCCCCTTGTCACTCAATATGCCCTATGAGTGTCAAATTCTCCAAGCCCTCTTTCCTTATTATGTGTGTTTAGTCTTAGATTCATTTACACAAGCTTCTTAGGTAGATTACTCGCTGTTTCTCTCTGTCTCACTCGCTTTCAATATATCCTGTAAGTGTCAAATTCTCCAAGACCTCTTTCCTCATGATATTAGCCTGTTTTGCCATCCGTCTAAACAGTCTCGTTACCGAGATTGCTCGCTGTTTCCCTTTGTCGATCTTGCCTTCAATATGTCTCGTGAGTGTTCCATTATTCAAGCCTTCTTTCCTCAATATTGACCTGTGAGTATTAAATTTTCCTCGTCCCCTTTCCTTATTATGTCTCCCAGAAATTTCAGTTGCCTCTTTCTTATCCTAAGTACAAGTGTCATTTAGTTTCCATTTTTCTAAAAGGAAGGGATTTCAACGGCTGCTTCCTCTACCCAGCTTGCTTTGAGAGAGAGAGAGAGAGAGAGAGAGAGACAGACAGACAGACAGACAGACAGACACAGAGAAAGAAAAAGAGAAAGAGAGAGAGAATGAGAGAGAGAGAGAGAGAGAGACTGGATATATGAATTAACACTGTATGATATCTGTGAATCTCATGTCAATGCGATCATCAGACCAAGTGTCACTACAGCCAACCATTTACACAAGTTCGTTAAGTAGGATACTAGCTGTTTCCCTTTGTCGCCCTTGCCTTCAGTATGTCCTGAGAGTGTTAAATTCTCTTCGTCTCCTTTCCTCATTATGTGTCCCAAAAATTTCAGCTGACCCTTTCTCATTCACGCGTCTTTTTGTTTCCATTTTCCTAAAAAGTTCCTCGTTGTGTCTTTTATATTGTTTCTCAAGGATAGGTGCTGAACTGACATTAAATACTTCTCATTGGGTCCCCGCTTCTTTTCAGTTCCGTGTCTTGTCACTTTTAGTTGTTAGTAAGATTTGCGTTTTGTCTACCACACCCATTCCTTGTTCTGCCATACATGGAAACTAAATGACACTTGTACTTAGCATAAGAAAAGGGCAGCTGAAATTTCTGGGGGACATAATAAGGAAAGTGGACGAGGAGAATTTAACACTCACAGGACAATATTGAAGGCAAAAAGAACAGAGTGAGCTTGTGTAGATGGATGGCAAAACAAACTCACATAATAAAGAAGATCGTAAGGAGGGAATTTTTACCGGCTAATTCCTCTATTCAGCTTGCTTTGAGAAAGAGAGAGAGAAGGAGAGAGGGGGAGAAAGATAGAAAGAGAAAGAGGGAGAGAGAGAGAGTGTGTATGATGTATGTAAATCTCATGATATGCGATCATCAGACCAAGTGTCACTACCCCTTTAGCGGGCTCGTTACCGGGGATTATAGGAAGTGAAGTAAGAGGAAACTAATTCTTTTATTTAGGGCTAATTTTTACAATTATTTATGGTCAAGGTTTTCAGATTGCTTACTGCCCACTTTCTTCGGTCTTGGGTCTTAAATTCGGCCATACTAGATAGCCATTACTCTCTGTTTCCTCTGTCCATCAATAGGTCTTGTGAGTACCAAATTTTCCAATCTTTCTTTCCTCATCTGTCTACTTCTCTTGTAAGTATGTGTCCTTTTAGTTTTCGTTTTATTGTCTTGATGTAAGTTTGACCTTTTAGTCGGCGTAGACAGTTACATCAAGTTCTGATATACAAGTAACTAATTTGCACACACTTTTAAGGAAATGCATAGAGAGATAGAGGGAAAGAGAGAGAGAGAGAGAGAGAAAGAAAGATAAAAAAGAAAAGAGAGTAGATAGAAAAGAGAGAGAAATAAAGAGAAGGAAAAAAAAGAAATGAGAGAAAAGAGAGGAAGGGAGAAAGAAAAGAAAAACGGTCTAGAGAAAAGAGAGGAAGATGAAGAAAAATTAATGAAGAGAGAAGGAGAAATGGAGAAGAAAAGGAAAATGAGAGCCGAGAGAGAAAGAGAGAGAGAGGGGGGGAGAGAAAGGGAAGCAAAAAGAGACGAGAGAGACAAGAGGGAGAGAAAATAAACAAGCGTTGAGAAAGAAAAGAGAGAGAGAAGAAAAGTAGAAGAAAAAGAGACGAGAGAGAAAAGAGGGAGGGAGAAAAAGAAAAAAAGAGACGATGAAGAAAGGAGAGAGAGAAGAAAAGAAGAAGAAAAAGAGACGAGAGAGAAAGAGGGAGAGAGAAAAAGAAAAAAGAGACAATAAAGAAGAGAGAGAGAGAGAATAAAAGAAGAAGAAAAAGAGACGAGAGAGAAAAGAGGGAGAGAGAAAAAGGAAAAAAGAGACGATAAAGAAAGGAGAGAGAGAAGAAACGAGATAGAATAGAGAGAGAGAAAGAGATAGACAAAGGCAAAAAATCGAGAGAAAAGAGAGAGAGAAAAAGAGACGATAAAAGAGAGAAAGAAAGAGAAGAAAAAGAGATGAAACAGAGAGAGAGAGAGAGAGAGAGAGAGAGAGAGAGAGAGAAAGAAAGCGGAACAAATAGAAAGTGAAGAGATAAAGAAATAAAGAGAGAAGCGTAAAAACAAAGAAAGAAAGAAAGAAAGAAAGAAAGAAAGAAAGAATAAAAGAAAGAAAGAAAGAAAAAAGAAAAGAATGGAGGGCGAGCTAAGGCAGAAGATAAAGAGTTAACGAAAGCAACAACAAGACTCGACATTGATAAAGAGAGTCGACAAGGTGCGCTCCATTTTTATACACTGTTAGATATCGTCCTAATGGTGCGTATCTGATGAATGGTTGTGTTGGCAAATGCGAGAGGGAGGTGAATCTGTTGACATCAGTGTAACATTATTCCTACACAAGGGCACAGCATTAAAGACACATTTAAGGGACTAATGTGGCGTGCTGCGCTCAGTCATATGGGCGGTTGAACGGCTCCGCGGAGGCCAGGGAAACGATGAGGGTAGGGGAGAAAACCCAGCAAAGTTCTGGCATCTTATGCTTCTTCGGTTTAAACACACTTCACTTGTGACATTTTAATTTTAATTAGGAGCACAGTAAGAAATTTAGCCCGGAGAAAATCCAAATATAGCAGAAAGCTATATACATATTCTAAATCTATCTATCTATCTATCTATCTATCTATCTATCTATCTATCTATCTCAGTCTGTTCATATCTATCTATCTATCTATCTATCTATCTCATTTTGTTTCTTTCTGACTCATTTTGTTTGTTTTTGTTCTTTCTTTCTCATTTTTTTCTATCTATCTATCTACTAGCAGCATGGCCCGGCGTTGCCCGTGCTTGATTCAAAAATCGAACCACTCATACAGCAATTGCTATCACTTGACTTAAAATATTTTTGCCCTTCCTTGCCTTTAAAGGAGTGCCCTTTGCCGTGCTGATGTTGCTACATGCCTTACTTCTTGCCTACCCACACTGCGAATTTTTTCTAAGCTCTATCCTAAACATTAAATCTGTTACGAAAAAAGAACTAAACAAAATGAACACAAAACGATCAGCTTTAAAAAAGGACTCGTAACTGGAAAAAACAAATGAAAAAAGAATTTTAACAACAAATACTTTTCACATCCAACCCAGTTCTGCGGAATCAGAATCAACGTTGAGTTTAAGCAAGCGAATGAGCCAATTGGAGTAAAGTGCCATGCAGATTTAAATTTTTCCCACTTGTGACGAAGGCAGCTATCGATTTTTTTTTGCATGCTAGCATGCTAGTTAACATTCGTGTCAGTCAGCTGTTGGCTCTCACGCTGGCCAATAGAATCTTCCTGCCTATTGGTGGCTCTCACTCTAGCCAGTAGAAAATGGCCGCAAACTACATGAAAACAGCCGTAGAAGCATGAAAACATCGATTATTTCCACTATCGATGGGAGTTGGGAAATGCAAAGTCGGTCTTGGCCTTCCCGCTAAGTTGGAGCATGTGCATGTAAATTTTGGTGCAAATCCGCCGAAAATTGCGGCCGTGCATTCGTTACACACACACACACACACACACACACACACACACACACACACACACACACACACATCCTGCCTTTTATAGATAGAGATTTATCTATCTATCTTGAAATTATTGTATTCCTATACAGATATAATACATGGCTATTAAATTTGGGTTTATATATAACATGTCGCTTTTTTTTTCAATATGTACTATGAGCGTTAAATTTCCGAAACACTCCATTGTCTCAGAAATTTCAAGAGCCTCTTTCTGATTTTAAGTATAAGCTTCCTTCTAGTTCCCATTTTCTTGAGAACTTGCTCATGGCTCACATGTTCTGTCCAAGGTTTTCTCAGTAGAACTACATCTCTGTTGTTTAGTGTCTCTTCTTAATCAACACTGAGATTATCCAGCATTCTCTGCTATACTGATGGAGAGATAACATTTTCACCACTCTTTTCTTTTTTGTTTAACGAACGAACCAAGGCACAAGCTACAATGTAACGGCAAGAAATATCAATAGCTTGAAACAACAGCTATCGAAGTATCATCGAAGTTAATCAACGTGGAACCTAGTCATTACCTAGATGAATGACCGTTTTAGA
>CAHIKZ030000822.1:637500-667500 GCA_903632075.3 Acanthosepion pharaonis | reverse complement strand
TCACCCACAGGGACAGGAAAACAATCTTGAACTATGTCAAGGCTGGGAACAGAGAAAGGGTTTGAATTAGGAACGGCAGAAATTATACTAGCGTTGGTTTAAAAATTCGAATGCGTGTGAACGTGTTTAACCAATGAAAATCAAATAAAAACAAAAGGAAAAATACTAGAATTTCTTTCTTTTTTCTTTATATATCATTCTCTGATGAAGCTTTAATAAAAGTGAAACATGTTAGATTGATAAACATTTCCTATTTGTTCTTTATCTTATTGCGTTAGACTCTGATCCATATGTGATCTGTATTTGATCCCTACTCATATATATATATATATATATATATATATATATATATATATATATATATAATTATTTATTTAAAAATATTTATGCTCTACTTTTTTATCGAGCACTATTTTTTTAAAAATAATAACAAAAATACTAAAGAACTTTGGATTATTTACCTAACGAGTTCTTTCCTATTTTCTATATATTTTTACACACACACACACATGTATATATATATATATATGTATATATATATATTTGGTTGAATAGATGTGAGTTTGTGACCCTGGGTTTCACGCTTTAGCGATCGTCAGACAAACTGATTAATTTTTTAAATATGTTAGCTGTATCTCTGATATTGAGCGCTTTCTAATAAGTACCGCGCATATAATATATAAATAATTATACATATTTATATTTATATACACTTTTCATATATATATATATATATATATATATATATATATATATATATATATATATATCTCCCAACGGATTGAGTCCTCTAGGTTACTGGCGTGTTTATGAAATAAATAAAGACGCAAAAAGTTCGCCTTTCTCTATGCCGGGCGACGATAGTCTAGGGGTTAGAATCTCCGACAGACACCAAGTCGGGTGGGTTTCTGGAGAGAGAGGGAGGGAGAGAGAGAGAGAAGGAGAGAGAGAGTGGGGGTGGGGGTGTAGGATATTTAAAAAAAGTAGATAAACACATTTCGAAAGAGGATATAGAGAAAAAAACAGTCATTTTGAATTTAGGAGATGGAGAGAAAACCAGGTGAATGTATTTTGTATGTTGAAATATTAAGAAATAAGACATGATTACATAAAGAGAGACAGAGAGACAAGCAGAGAAAGAGAGAGAGAGACAGAGAAAGAGAGAAACAGACAGACAAAGAAAAAGAGAGAGAAAGAGAAAAAGAGAGAGAGAGAGAAAGACATAGAAAGATAGAGAAAGTGAGAGAGAGAGAAAGAGGTCTAAAGAGAGAGAAAAAGAGAGAGGCAGAGAAAGAGAGAGAGGGAGTGAGATAAAGAAAGAGAGAGACAGACAAAGAGAAAGAGAGAGAAAGAGAAATAAAGAGAGAGAGAGAGAAAGACATAGAAAGTGAGAGAGAGAGAGAAAGAGGTCTAAAGAGAGAGAAAAAGAGAGAGGCAGAGAAAGAGAGAGAGAATGAGATAGAGAAAGAGAGACAGACAAAGAGAAAGAGAGAGAAAGAGAAATAAAGAGAGAGAGAGAGAAAGACATAGAAAGATAGAGAAAGAGAGAGAGAGCGAGAGAGAGAGAGAGAGAAAGATGTTCAAAGAGAGAGAAAAAGAGAGAGGCAGAGAAAGAGAGAGAGAGAGAGACAGAGAAAGAGAGAGAAAGAGAAATAAAAGAGAGAGAGAGAGAGAGAGAAAGACATAGAAATATAGAGAATGTAAGATTGAGAGAGAGACAGAGAAAGATATCCAAAGAGAGAGAAAAAGAGAGAGGCAGAGAAAGAGAGAGAAAGAGAAATAAAAAAGAGTGAGAGAGATAGACATAGAAAGAGCGAGAAAGAGAGAGACAAACAGAGAAAGAGAGAGAAAGAGAAATATTCGAAACAAATATATAGAATAAAAGGAGAATATGAAAGAGAGGTCAATAAATTAGAGAAAAAAGAGAAATATAAAATTACCGAAATAGTTTTTTTATATTTATTTTCTTCTAATACAAGCCCCAAGAGCTACTCAAAGTAGAGTGTTACTGAATGACATCTGTGATATTAGCGTACGATGAGGAAGTAAGGATTACCAGAATATGGCGGATAGATAACGATTGACCCTGGACATGAGAGAGACAGACTAGGAGAAAGAGAGAGAAAGAGAAATAAAGAGAGAGAGAGAGAGAGAGAGAGAGACATAGAAAGATTGAGAGAGATAGACATAGAAAGAGCGAGAAAGTGAGAGTGAGAAAAAAGAGAATCAGAGAGAGAGAATGACAGGCAAATAAAGAGAGAGAAAGAGAGAGAGAGAATTAAATAAGAGGTGTGAAAAGAGAGAGGATAATAAGGAAAACAGATTGAGTCAGAGGGAGCATATGAAATTAAATAAAAAAAAAAGAAAGTATTGTTTCTGCAGACCACCCAACCCAGATCGGCAAACCAAGCTCAGACCCTCAAATTCCGAGCGAGATAGAACTCATCGCTCTAAGTGCTAACGTGACAGCCGCCAGCGAGCACAACCGTTGGTCGGCTTAACTCTAGTCTCTGTTTCACTTGGACGTGATTTGCGTTCAATTGCCGTAATGCCACTAACGGTCGGTCGTAAAACATTCGCATCAACGACAACACTCTCATTTAATTAGCGAAAATTACTCGCTATAGAACGCCATCATTGTCTAGCGTCCTGCCACCAATTCGGTTGTCTTAATGGTGCGGCCAACGACAGTGACAGTGACGGGTTAAATTGGGGTTGTCAAAATGGCCGAGATCTTCCATCTGTCTGTCTCACAGTAACGCTCGCAGGAACCATTCGATGATCACCAATGCTACCACCTCCATCCAACTTAGCCTAGCTTTGATTTTCATTATTTTTATTCATCGCCGGCCATCGACGTCTGTTTTAATCCTTCAATCTACGTCTTGTGCGTATTGGTAACAGTGTCGCCCGCAGCGGCCATTCTACGGAACCAGCATTCTCCCGCCAATTGAAGCGATCACCTTTTGAAGGGAAAACTATTCGAGTCGTATTGTTGTTTTATTTCAAGACACACAACACTGATTTTTAGATAAAATTACAGTCTTAATTACTGTTTCATAATACTTGTTTTTATCCGAGAATTTCTTTCTTTTTGGAGGCTTTCTTTTATTTTTTATAATATATTTTTCTTTCACGCGTTCTTTTTTTTTCCTATTATTTTTTTCTATTTCATTATTTCGTCGTGGGTATGACAATAAATTAGAGCCAGTAGCAAGGCCACTGATGGGAAGGTTTGGAGGAGCGTGGAACCACCTCTTAATTGCTGTTGTTCCTAGGTCTACTCTAACTTGGGGTGGTAGCACCTGTTAGGGTGCCTGCTATCGGCAAACACTTAACTCCAAAACTGGAGTAAAGACACTATGAAAGTATAAAGATACATTTTTGATAGTGAAAATACGAGCAATGCATTTTCATAGTAAAAAAAAAAAAAAAAATTACCAGCAGTACATTCTTGATGAAAGAACAAATTAGCAGGAGTACATTTTCGTAAAAAATAAAAAAAATAAGATAAAATAAAAATTTACAAGGAATAGATTTTTGTAAAAAAATAATAAAATATTACCAACAATACGTTTTTGTAAAAAAATAAAAAATTACCAACAATACATTTTGTAAAAAAAAAATAAAAAATTACCAGGAATACATTTTTGAAAGAAAATTACTAAGATTTAAATTACCGGGAAAACATTTTTGCAAAATATTACCAGCGATACATTTTTGTAAAAAAAGAATATTAAAAAATTACCAGGAATAGATATTTTTAAAAAAATAAAAATTACCAGGAATAGATATTTTTAAAAAAATAAAAAATTACCAGGAATAGATATTTTTAAAAAAATAAAAAATTACCAGGAATAGATATTTTTAAAAAAATAATAAAAAATTACCAGGAATAGATATTTTTAAAAAAATATTAAAAAATTACCAGGTATACATTTTTGTAAAAAAAAAGGAAAAAATAATAAAATATTACCAGGAATACATTTTTTTTTTAAAAAGTAATAAATTTACTCGGAATACATTTTTGAAAAAAAGAAAAAGAAAACAATTACCAGGAATACATTTTTGAAAGATAATTACTAAGATTTTTTAAAAAAAGGGCCCAGTTCAAAGTTCTCAGAAGATTATCCCGATCATATTATCAAACACCTGATGAAGGGCGGAAACGTTGTGGGAAAATAGTATGTGAATAATGATATCTCATCAGCCCAGAAATACAGACAGAAATTACATTGATTTTGTATAGTGATTGTTACGACTATTGCTTGCCTGTCATATTTAATAGCAAACACAAACATTTTCTTATTATTATATTATTATTATATCTGAGAGCTCGGAGAGCCGGGTTCAAATTACAGTCGAATCAATTCACTTACGTGCTAATACCCTTCTTCTCCCACCAGCTATGGGTAATCAGTAGGAAGATTGTTTGGGGCCCTTGTGACAATTAGTGGAAAGTTGTTTGGGGAGTGTGGTTGGTTCTGCACAAAGCTTTCACCACAATAATCAAATCATATGTGCTGGTCTCTGGCTGCCGGTTACTGGCTGTGAATACGACGGAAGAGTACAACATATATATATATATATATATATATATATATATATATATATATATATATATATATATATACACACTCATATGTATATACACTCATACATTGGGATTACGGACCTCTCTTTAACGGAAGCAAAATTTGGAGCAGCCGCTTCAGTTTGTAAGTACTGCGCGCTACGGACGGAGTTGTGGTAACCCTGGATACAAGCTGCTACCTCGCGAGCTTAATGCTACTTGGCAGGCCGTCACTTTGTTTGCATCAGTGTAATCACACGTATAGCTTATTGCTACAGGGATTTTCCTCCTGTTATATAGTGGTTTTATATTCATCATTTTATATAACCATGTCGTTTCGTTGGAGGGAGGGTAGAAAAGCGGAAAAGGGTGAATTTAGTTGCACAAAAGCTTGAGTTGATTTGACTGAATGTCGGTAACTCCAGACACTTGACATTATATATATATATATATATATATATATATATATATATATATATATATATATATAATATTTTGTTTTCTGAAATGTTTTATTTAAACTTTTGGTATAACTGAACTTAGGTCAGTAGTGTATCTCTGCATTTAAACTTTTACTGGTTTCGGGGCGATAAAAGTCTTATTCTTTATTAGCTTTATAATAACTTTGTAAGCGGAGAGGATATAGAGTTTTCAGTTAAGCGACAACAGTTTTAGAATGATGAACGCGGCATTTTTCCATTATTAGTCTGAAATGTGGCTCCCTGTCCCGCTCCAGCATGTAGCTGTCTCCTCCTGCTATCCCCTTTACTGCTGCTATAAACGGGCAGAAGTTTCCCAGTCTTCCCTTTCCAATCTCGATAGAGTCCAAAAGCGACTCCGTGTCCTTTAACGAATTATTTTCCACCTTACAATTCCTTTCTCATAGGTGAGACGTCGCAATCCTCTCGCTGCATGGAAAGTGTTCAGATGAACTACACTCCACCCAGTTCTAACCTTCACGGCTAAGACTAGCCATGCACATTGTAGCGAATAAACCCTCATTTCCTTCGTATTCCATTGGTGAGATGTAAGTTCCACTCGAGTAGCTTCTTCCTCTAATCGCTGCTCTTTTTGCGTCTTAGTGGCATTATCACCTTGTTTGCGGTGAATTGATTTAATTGATTAGTGGCCCGAAAAGCGAAATCGGCGAGTCGTGTTCGAATTCCAGTCGTGTTTGTTGTTTTCCCTTTCGCATAAATAGCACTGGAAAATGTATAAACTTATCACTTCTCCCCCAGATATGGGTTAAACAGCGAGACAAATGGGGACTTTCTAGTCATGCTTGGCAAGGAAGAGAAGGAAAAGTCTAAATTCAAAGCTAATATATGGCGAGGCGCATACTACAACCTCTTTCCTATAGACGAAGCGCCGAAAGCCTCTCGCTGTTCTATCGTTATTTCCATGGAAAGTGTTCAGATGAGCTAGACTCCCTAGTTCCACCAGTCCTGACCCTCACGGCTAGGACTCGCCATGCCACGCATATTGTAACGAACCACCTTATTCCCTTCGTATTCCTTTGCTGTGATGTTAGTTCCCCTTGAACAGCTTCTTCACACTGTATTGTGGAACCAACTCCCAAAAGGATGCTTCATCTATCACTACAATCTTAACCTGTTCACGTCTAAGCTTAACAATTATCTACTACACATGTACACATAAACAGTGCTGCTTACTCTGTAACCCTCTAACTTGAATGGCTCTTGGGCTTTGTACATGGTGACCATCATTTTAAAAATATCTCTAAACTATTTAAAAAATGCAATGTTCCTGATGAAAAAATATTTTCTTCTTGATGATGACCAATGAAACTGAGCAATGAACATTTCCTGCAGAGTTTTAAACCAAACATTTGTTTCCTGGTACAAACACAAGAGAAAACATAATAGTATAGTAGGTTATTTTATCAGTTATGGAAACGATCACATCACAAGCAGCCAAAAGACAACAGTTAAGGGTAATCTTCGTAGATAATATAAAAAGTACTATACTGTTCTCACTGTAAGGAATGACTGAAACTGCTCGACAATGTCCTTTTCAAAACTTGGAAGTTTTTCTTTGTAATACCAAGCAAAAGAATAAAAAGGCAATTGTCTAAAACGCTGACAGATTATCGTTAACATTTGTTTCCAGGAAGCCATTTTTCTTGTTTTCAAGTTTTTTTCCCCGAGTCTTCCAGACGAATAATAAAGTTAACTAAATGTTCAAGCTGTGAAAAGCTAAATATACCCCAGAGACTTATTTCTTTTCCAAAACGTATCAAAGATGTCGCATTTACCGTTGAAGCCACAGATCTGTTTGCATGAGAAATTCAAAAGTCCTTTAAGTCCTTTACACACATATGTATACGTGCATATCTATCTATCTATCTATCTATCTATCTATCTATCTATCTATCTATCTATGCTTAATGACCGTCTGAAACAATTATTTCTATACGGCCATATATTTTTAATTGATTACTATTGAGATTGCCATGCTCATTATTGCATATATATATATATATATATATATATATATATATATATATACATGAATTATTCACACAAAAACTAATGCAAAGGTTAATGATTTAAATGGCGAGACATCCATCATCGCAAACAATTCCAATAATATACAAAAACCTCCGAATCCGTTATGAATGAATTGATCCTTGTTTATATAAATTTCTGCCGTATTAGTTCTTATTTTTACTACAAGCTTTCGTCTGTTCCTACAGACATCTTCAGGTATAGAATAGATGCATATTTATATATGTGTGTATATATATATATATATATATATATATATAAATAACTATAAAATGCATATCTATCCACCTATTTTTAGATTAAGCTTTGAACCGCTGTATTTTAGAAATGATTGACAATATCTTACTGGAATTCTCAGAGATATTTTTTTTATAAAACTATTGGTCTTTACTTTGAACAATAAGAAAGTATTTAGTTCTGAGATAAAATAATGGGTCCTCTTTCTGTCATGACCTCTTGATCTAGTTTTCTTATCTATTATTCCCATTTTTTTTAAACGTATTCACTGTTCTCTTCATGGTTCTTGAATGGACTTTAAAGAAAGAAGCCAGTGTTGAAGCCATGACAGATCTTTTTTTCCTCTCACCATTGCTCAGTTGGGAAGACATATTGAGGCTTTTAACCTGTTCTCTTTGTAGCTAAATAACTCAAAGAGTTTTTCAGTGATTCTTACGACAAATGGTATCAAGATGGCTAAACGTCTTACCTGAAAACCCACAGAAAAGAAATTCAATTAGTTTAGTGATTATTTAGATATGAAACATTTTGTGGGATGGGCAATTATCCCGTGCTGTTACACGATTTCAACAATTTTGCTCTTACACCTGGTTTATATATATATATATATATATATATTAAGAAATGGACAAGTTCCGACAATTTATTTATTAAAGACATATTTTATGTTTAACGTTGTTATTTTTTATAGATACAAGTATACACATATACCGAACGCTTCTTTGTAGCCTAAGCGGTAAGGCACGTCAGCGTATATGACGGTTCCGTATAGGATGCAGGTTCGAATCCTGTCAAAGAACGAAAATTTTCTATGAAAATTTCTCGGACATTCAGGCCGGTAAATGTTATTTAATACTGTTTATCATAAACAGAGCATTTGCTTAAATACTTGTATCTATAAAAAATAACAACGTTAAACATAAAATATGTCTTTAATAAATAAATTGTCGGACCTTGTCCATTTCTTAATATATGACGTCATTTGTTTACATTCGATACGCCAGAGCAGTTATGAATGTACGAGATTCATGGAAAATTGGAGTTTATAAGCAGTAAATTCGACCTTGTCTACCGAACGCTTCTTTGTAGCCTAAGCGGTTCCGTATAGGATGCAGGTTCGAATCCTGTCAAAGAACGAAAATTTTCTATGAAAATTTCTCGGACATTCAGGCCGGTAAATGTTATTTAATACTGTTTATCATAAACAGAGCATTTGCTTAAATACTTGTATCTATAAAAAATAACAACGTTAAACATAAAATATGTCTTTAATAAATATATATATATATATATTATCTTCAGGTCATATATATATAAAACACATGTGAAGATGTATATAAGCGTGTAAGCATGTGTAAGCGTGTAAGCGTGTGAACAGACTGCGGCCGGTGGGTATTGACTTCAGTGTCCACCTTTATGTTTCTATATGCTCTATCAGTGATTCTGAGCACTTTTACCCGAAATATAGAATTATTTTTTTTTACATTTTCACTTACAATTTCTTCAATACTGTTTTTGATATATAAAATATATATATCGTTCTAGAAAAATAGGTTTATCTGTAACCTTGGAAACATGAATTGTGATTTTAGCTGTGTCTTTAAAACCCAGTAATTTAAAAAGTTACTCCAAAATTCGCTTGAGGATGAAATGGAACTAATGTCTTTAATTTAATCACAAAATTAAATTCGTGGCTTTTAGCTTCCATTTTTGAAACATGGTTAGAACTGTGTAGCGAAAAAACAACATATTTTAAATCAATTAATTTATAATATATATATAAATATATATATATATATATAAATATATATATATATATATATATATATATATATATATATATATGAGTGTGTCTGTGTGTGTGTATCTATATATGTGTGTGTGTGTGTGAAGTTACACAAATATACAAGTCCGAATATTAGATAAGTACATCTGTACGTATATTAAATATGGACATATATGAGATATATACATATATATACATATATTATTTCCGTATTATATATATATATATATATATATATATATATATATATATATATATATATATAAGATCAAAGACGAATAGAGTTCACCCAGTTACTGGCATGGTTGTCAAAAAATAAAATACGTCTAAATTCACCTTCATCCCTGACGTGAATCAATAGCTTAGTATGCCAAAACAGTCCGGTTTCGATTTCGGCTTGAGGCAATCGGATGTCTAGCCACACTGATTAGCTGTGAAACAGCAAAACAGTCTGTCTGTGGATGACAATATATATATATATATATATATATATATATATATATATATATATATATATATATATATATATATATATGTGTGTGTCTGTGTGTGTGTATAAATATAGTATACTTATGTGCTGATATTTATATATAGCTCATTGCTGGTTCTTCTAGTTCACAATATTAAATATATGTTTATAAATATACAATATCTACATATATGTATATGTATTAAATATTTATGTATGAATATAGTTCACGCAGACACACACACACACACATACGCACATACATATATGATGTATATGTAATCATTTTCTTTAATCGCATTCGGAGTTAATGGTTCTTAATTATCGTAGAATGACGAAAGACGAAACCTGTTTTTGTATCGGATCAGACGAATCAACAAAATATATCAGCAAAAATGAACAAATCCACAAAATATAAAAGATCCTCTCAGATTAAATCAACCGAAGAGTAAGATGAAATGCTTCGCCATTTCAAGTGATCACCCCCCCTCACCTCATAAAAAAATGTTTCCATCATCAAAAGAAAGACGTTAAGATGAGTGGATAAGATGGCAAAACAATGGCAGACGACAACCGCTGGGAGAATGTAAAAAAGAAAAGAAAAGAACAACAAACAAACAAACACCAACAAATAGCAAAAAAAAAAAAAAAAAAGAAAGAAAAAAGAACAAAAAACGAAACAAACCAAAAACAACAAAAACAAATATAGTAAATAAAAAAAAAGCAAACAGAAAAACAAGCCAAAAGAAAACGGAGAAAATAAAAAAAAAATGTCGAATATCAGCCAAAAAACAATTCATGCGGAAGTGACGCAATTAAACAACGCTAAATAATACACTAGTCGAAAGATATTGAATTAAGGAGAAACTGTGATTGACAGTCGTTAATATATGCGAAGGTGATTGATAATGATAAAAACTGTACATTTAATCCTTCATTAATTTTCCAATAAGAATGTCGGAAAAATGATAGACAGGAAAAAAGATAGGACGAATATTTAAAAAATCATGAAGGGAAAAAACAAAAAACGTTAATTTGTACACCAGGAAAGAAGCGATCAGTCCATTCTTTGATGATTTTATTAAAGCTGTCCAACCTTAAAATATTCATGAGATCAACTGAGCATATTTATATTGTAATATATACACTTTGTAAGAGAGTTTCTGAGAATATAGAGATGAAGAGATTGGCGGAAAAATATACGGGATATTACAGAAACAAGTAGGGAAAACTTGCAGACTGATTAATGTGACAGATGAAAGGATTGCTACATAGAAAGCCGTATGGACAACATCTATCTATCTATCTATCTATCTATCTATCTACTGTTTCGGTTTTAAGATCACTGCGCGTTTGCCTCCGACGTCTCAAATCAACGTTCTGGTTCCGGTTAAAGCCAGGATTTCGGATGCCAATTTGAAAGATACATAGCCATCCACGCACCGTCCACCTACTTATATATATATATATATATATATATATATATATATCAACGCCATTTTATTTTAAACGCAAAACGTCATTTTTAGTATATAAGTATATTTTAGTAGAAGCTTTGTTTACTTTTTAAATAGTATATTTACTTTCGTCTACCGTTTTGAATATTCGAGAAATATTATTAGGGAAAATGCTTCCTCCAGCTGGATTCAAAAACTGCATACACCTTTGCAAGAGAAACCGTCGTTAGATCTGAATAATGTTTTACGGTGAATGAAGGCGATCATTAGAAAACTTAAGCACAATATATGTGGCTCTGTCTGTAATTTATTGAGCACTATATATATATATATATATATATATATATATATATATATATATATATATATGTGTGTGTGTGTGTGCGCGTGTGTGTGTGTATTAAAAATATACATATTATCCCTCACCGGTAGCACGACTCGGAGTTTCATGCACAACGCAATTTTCAGGTGCTGACTATGAATTGACCGTTACGTAATTTAAATGTCAATAAAAAGATGTGTTCAACGTAATGTTCGCGAAGTTCATATATTATACAGGGATTAAATTTTCATTTTTAAAAATATCTTGCGTTTAAAATAAACGGGATTTAAAAGCACACACACACACACACACACACACACACACACACACACACACACACACACACACACACACATATGTGTGCATATATATATATATATATATATATGTATAAATTATTTAATGTTATGAGTATTAATGTTTCATCAAGTATAAAGGGAGATTACTGGGTTTGAAAAAAATAAAAAACATTAAAATTAAGAAAAAACAAATCCCAAAACCAAAAAAGAATTGTCATAATTTACATTAAAAATTAATCTGGTTCAACGTATTTCAGCAGATATTTATTTTTATGCCTACATATAACTTTCAATTTATCTCTCTTATCGTTATTTAAGTATTTTAAGATAAGTATTTTTTCAACAAGGCATGAATTACATCTATCACCTTTCCTAGTGTAAGATTTGGTTCTCGTTACAATATCCCAAGTAATAATTGCAATCATTCTTTAATTGTCAGAATGCTTGGAGTAAACAGTACTGTTTATATATCTTACATTGCCTAAAATCTTTCGATGATGAGAGAAACGAAATTTGCAAGGATTTTCTGTGGAACCAAAATAAAATTTGAGATCGTTATCGGAATGTATGCTAGATTATTATAGAATATTATTAATCATACATTGGCCGTTTAAAGGACAGATCGTATTTTTCGGCAGTTGCATTTATTTAAAAAATAACTTTGTTGACTTTCCTGGACATATATTTGTTTAATGTAATATGGTTATATGTATAGTTAGTAATATATACGTAATAGCCCTGTTATATAACACTGAACACTGTTTTATTAACACTAGCACTATATGTGCGATATATATATATATATATATATATATATATATATATATATATATATATATATATATATCGATTTCAATTTTCGCAGATGCAATGCGCTCGTCAGGCGTTATAGACAAGTAATTCCTCCTGTAATCTATTTGTTGGTTGATATATATATATATATATATATATATATATATATATATATATATATATATATATATATAATAAAAGTAAAACCTTTATTTACCGACTCGTTTCGCCTCCTGAGGAACTTTATCAATGTAATTAAAATGTTTTTATTGTGCGAGAGATATTTATAAGCAGAGGTATAAATATCGTTAAGCAATGTTTTTTTTTTTTTACATTTAAGAACGCTGTAAAATATTGTTAAAGAGAACTGTGAAAGTCCAGGTAAACTATGGAGGACTTTAAGTAATGTAATTTAATGCCTCATCCAGAAAAGTGAGTTTTTGACGGTGGTGATTTTACTTTCCTAATTGTTTGCACACACACACACACACACACACACACACACACACACACACACACACACACATATATATATATATATATATATATATATATATATATATAATAGAATTAATTGGTAATCAGTATGGATAATTCCAAAGAGGATATAAATCCAGAGAGCTTAATGTAATAACAGAGCAAATGATAATTAAGAAAGCGGACACTTCAGAAAACCATGGTAATATTTTATTTCGCGAAATACAGATTTCAGTTTCGTTTTATTAGACCAAACGGTTTCAACAATGAATGGATTTAAAATTTTTCCAGGCACAAAACGAAAAGCGAAATGTAATTATTATTTATTATTTTATTTTAAATTGTTAAATTATTTATGCTTCTACTTATTTTAAATAATAGAATGTCTTCAGTTAAACATTTTCATTTAATTTTAAAATAAATATGATCATTTATGCTGGCTTAGGAAAGTAGTATTTCTTTTAAGGAAAGCGATATATATATATATATAAAAAATTCCATCGCCTAAGTTAATATTTTGGGAAGAAACGATAACTTCACTCTCAAGAACTTTCCATCAAAGTAAGTTATATAAATTTTAATGGATATCATCTATAATCCAACATTTATCCCTTTAAACGTTATATTTAATGGATACAAGTGTTTGAGTAGATTTTTTTTAAACAGTGTAAATCTCTATCTACCGGCATGTGCATACAAACGTCTTAATAATGGAAATGTGCCTCCCAGCTGCTTTCGAGACTGCCTACTCCTTGGAAAAGAAAACACCGTTAAGCTTGATTTGGTAATCCACGGAAAAACTTCATAATCAAGCTAAGTTTGATAAACCTATTTAAGCAATGCTTATTTCTAGTCTGTTGATTTTTGCCGATTAAAGGATTATTTTATTTTCGTAGTCGTTTTATTCAACTTTAATTTAAGTCTTGTTGTTACTGTACAAAACGCAGATTTGAGATTTTATGTTCACCGTGAAAGTAACAAAGTTCATAAGAACCCACTTTTTAAATAATCTTTTTCGAGAATACATTAGGATCTTCGCTTGGTGATGCCTAAGTTTTACAGATTAAATCACAGAAGAGATACGCTTATAGTTGAATTGAATATTAATTGTAGTGTTCTAAAATTGCCAGGATATCGTTAAATCTTGTTTATTATACTGACAAAAAAGAAAAAAAAAGAAAAAAATGAACCCCCCCCACCAAAAAAAATAACAAGCAAACAAACAAAAACAACAGAATATGAACTTTGGGCAGATTATCCACAATTTGGTTTGTTGGTTGAATTTACCAAAACTAGTTATAATACCAGCAGCATGGCCCGGCGTTGCCCGTGCTTGATTCAAAAATCGTACGACTCATACAACAATCGCTATCACTTGACTTAAAATATTTTTGCCCTTCCTTGCCTTTAAAGGAGTGCCCTTTGTCGTGCTGATGTTGCTACATGCCTTACTTCTTGCCTATCTAACACTGCGAATATTTTCTAAGCTCTATACTAAACATTAAAACTGTTACGAAAAAAAAATTAAACAAAATGAACACAAAACGATCAGCTTTAAAAAAAGGACTCATAACTGGAAAAACCGAATGAAAAAAGAATTTTAACAACAAATACTTTTTCACACCCAACCCAGTTCTGTGGAATCAGAATCAACGTTGAGTTTAAGCAAGCGAATGAGCCAATTGGAGTAAAGTGCCATGCAGATTTAAATTTTTCCCAATTGTGACGAATGCAGATATCGATTTTTTTTGCATGCTAGCATGCTAGTTAACATTCATGTCAGTCAGCTGTTGGCTCTCACGCTGGCCAATAGAATCTTCCTGACCATTCGTGGCAGCCAGCTATAGGCTCTCACTCTGGCCAATAGAAAATGGCCGCAATCTACATGAAAACTGCCGCAGAAGCATGAAAAATATCGATTATTTCCACTATCGATGGGAGTTGAGAAATGCAAAGTCGGTATTGGCCTTCCCGCTAACTTGGAGCATGTGCAAAATTGACGAGTGGATGGAGCGATTGCAGGAGCGTCCGTCTTCGAACCTCTATACTTGAGCTGCTGAAAATGAATTCATTCAGCTAAGTGACAAATGTTATATTTTATTAATTACCTCTCTCTGTCTCTGTCTCTCACTCGTTCTCTCTCTACATATATATATATATTTTAGGATATTACAACAAAAACATGTAAGGATCGCTACACAGTATTAATTTACAATTTCCTGAGGAGACGCATCGTTATGTGTTGTAACACGACTGCAATTGTGTAGCGATTCTTACATGTTTTTGTTGTAATATCCTGCAATAAATAATATTTCTCTACTATTTATTGAGCCCTCTTTTAAATTAAATGTTACGAACGTTGGAAGCGTACTCTATTCGTTCTCATCGTACCTCGATATATATATATATATATATATATATATATATATATATATATATATGTGTGTGTGTGTGTGTGTGTGTGTGTGTGTGTGTTGCAGTAGTCTTAACTTGTACAGATCTGTGGTAAATGTTGCCTTCCCCTCTTTCCCGTAACTGTCTCCTAACGGGTAGTATATATATATATATATATATATATATACACACACACACACACACACACACACACACACACACACACACACACAGAGAGAGAGAGAGAGAGAGAGAGAGAGAGAGGGTTAAATAAATAGATAGTTAGGAGTATTCACACAGGAAGTTTTCATTTATAGCCGTTTGACTGAAAAACGAACGCAAGAAATTTTTAATTATTTTTTCAGTGTTTCTAATGAGAATTACCAACAGCTGTAACAACTAAAATGGATAGCACACGTAAGTCGGAGAGAAAATAATGACATAAACAAGATGTTAACATTCCACACCACGCCAAATAAAAGGGTAGAAGGCAATTCCCATCAACACTGGTAAGAGCGGTAGCAGCTACTGGACTTGAGAAACCTGGTTTTGCTAAATTAAAATTGTTTTATGAGAAAAATTTTGTAAATTTCAACCAAAAGTAGTACTGGCTGCTAGATCAGTGAATGCGAAATGTTTCCTTGTAAGGAATCGTGCTAATGGTACCATTACCATTACCATTACCAATCCTTTTTCCGATTTCTGATTCGTTTTTGTAAACATATTTACCTTTATCTAAGCACTATTGGTTAACGGTATCCTTTTTCAAATATTTTTTATTGTTTTATATGTCGTGTCGACAGTTTAATTTTTCTATAATATTCACTTTAGTGTTCATGCTTTCTATTGTTTGTTAATGAAATATATTTAGTATATTTGGTTCGAGGTTAGATATCATTTTGTTGATCTTTGGTTGCTTGCCTTTTAAGCTCAATGCCTTGGCCAATCGCAGTTGCTTTTTCCAGTATAAGATATTTGTGTTTTTTACAGGGTTTGTCTCATCTCATGTTGTTTTCCACTGTGTCGGTTGATGTGTGTTTTCATGGAACTACTCTAAGATATGTGACAATAACAATTCAAACACATACATTGGTTGCACAGCTACAACATTGACGCGCCGATTAACATGTCACTTATCTAACATAACTGAAAAATGGAAACGAAAGGGGTGCTTAGAACAAGAAAGAGGTGGTATAACATTTCTAGGGCACATAAGGAGGAATGAAGGATTGGAGAATTTAATACGGGCCAAGAGGAGCAGAAGGAAACATAGGTAACATACATAATGAATTTGTTTAAATAAATAGCATAGCATGGATGAGGAGAAGCAGTAAAGGGATAAATATTGTATAGGACTCCATACGATGGGTAGTTGTTGAGAGCCCTGATCGGACATTTTCTGAAGAGGCACAAAACAAAAAGTAGAAGAATATAGGCAAACATGTTTAAGGACGTTAATGTCTTTCGCTCTGTTCGTCTCTGTGTGTGCGTGTTTGTAAGAGGAAAGAGAGAGCTAGAGAGAAAGAAAGGTATAGAGAGAAAAAGAGAGAGAAAGGGAGAGTGGAAAAGGAGGAAGAGGGAGAAGAAAGAATGAAACAAATAAGGAGAGAGAGAGAGAGAGAGAGAGAGAGAGAGAGAGAGAGAGTTGTGCTGTTTTTGTTTTTAAACAAAAATATAACACCAGGGAAAGTTGAGGACATTTTAACCACAATCGCAGAGTGGTAAATGGTTTGGGGCGAGAAAAGGGAAAATTGAATTGATGCATTCGAATATTGTTGGTGCGAATGTCGTCATTTTCTCTTTACTCTGAAGACAGGAATCATTGCCTCTACGAATCAGTGCGAGATTCACGTGAAGTAGCGAGACGTAATGAGCCAATGAACTGCGTTTACGATTACAACACAGAGGAGACCGATGCACATATCTTTAGCAGATCAGAACTCTAGTGAAAATAACTAATTAGGTGCATGTTGCCTGAAAAAACCCTATATATATATATATATATATATATATATATATATATATATATATATATATATATATATATTGTAGTCACCTGAAAATCGCGAGTGCGTGAAACTTAAGTAGAGAATCGAGCTGTTGATGCTTTGAAACGTTTTTTCTTCTATCTGGGTAGCCTAGGCGTGTAAAACTGAAATTTACTGCTGCGTGTTGGTCTTTTTTTCTTATTTCGGAAATTTTTTTCTCGTCTGAGATTTTTTTATAAAATATTTTGGTAGAGAGTCCATTGGTCCCGCCAACGTTTGGTATTATATATATATATATATATATATATATATATATATATATATATATATGGCTGGACGATTGTGTATTGCATGAAATACACTATCGCCTCTTGGTGTTGACTTCCATGTTCACTTTTCTATTTTCATATGCTCTATCCATAATATTAAGCACATTAACCTATGAATATAGCATACCTTAAATGTTTTATCATATATATATATATATATATATATATATATATATATATATATATATATATATATATATATATATATATATATATATATATATATATCATGTGTCACAGTATAATTGTTCTAGCCCACAAAATGTTCAATATCTAAAGAACTACTAAACTAATTGAGTTTCTTTGGTCCAGGTTTTCAGATAACGCATCTAGCCATCTTGACACCAATTGTTATAAGAATCACAGAGAAACCCTTTCAATTATTCAGCTAGAGAGAGAACAGATTAAAATCGTTTTGTGTCAGCCCCACTGTCTTCCTAAATGAGAAATGGAGGCAAAATATCTTTCATATATATGCTTTGATATACAGTTTAACCAATTTCATTTACTTTTTGGGGGGGTGTTGGGTATGTTTTTATCACTTTTGTGATAATAGATCTGCCAAGAAATGTGAAATATTGTTATAACCTAGACGTAAATATACTATGGAGGAACTAGAGATTATAGTACTTTCTATACACTTTCATCTTAGTAAGTTGCTTTCTCTTTTAATTAAAATAGCATTTTTTAAATTATAGTCAAACTCATTACGGCGAGCAACTAATACATTGAATGTGTAAAAGATCCCTTTTGTATTCATATAATTTTTTTTTTAATCAATTCCTCGAGGTTTCTCCTATATATTCCTTGTGGCAATCATTACAGGTGATAGAGTAAGTTCCTGCTTTGGAAGGTAGAATAATATATTTTGATTTGCTGGGTTTGTCAGAATAGTCCTGTTTTCTATTTTGAAATATTTTACAAGCCTTTTATTTTGCGTTGAATATGAAATAATTAGGATATCAGAGTATTTTGAAAGCATTTTCAATGTTCACTACGACCCTTTCAGTGTTGCACACAGGGCTTTGCCTGGTGTGTTAAAGTTTCAAGGTCGTTAAGGGTGCATAAATCCTCAAGATTGGGGACAAGATGCTCCATAGTTCATAATTGCCCCCATTGGCAGTTGGGATCATTATCGGTGCCATATTCTCATTTCTGAAGGTTGGCTCTACAGCGACCAACAGGTGTTAGTGAAAGTATAATATGCAGTGCAGCGTTGGGGAAGGATTGGCAAATGAGAAAACTCATCTGACGGGGACCGCAATGTGAGCACTCCTTCAATGGTCCCCAGCAAGGCAATAAAGTCACTAAGACACAAGGGTTGTGATAGAACACGAGGAGAAAATAACTATTAAGGAGAAAGAACAATAAAATAACAAGATAACGATTACATTTAAATTTTTGAATATCAAAATTAACTGACACGACCTCCGTAGCTAAACGCGTACAGCACCTTAGGCTATATGACCGTTGACGTGTAGGATACAGGTTCGATTCCTGTCGGAGGACGCATATTTTCTATGAGGTTTCTTGGACATTCAGGCCGGTAAATGTTGTTAATACGTAACATTTGTGTCTATATAAATAACAAAAAAATATATATACATCAAAGGAAAAGTTCGGTTATAATAATTTAAGACAACTGCCTCATCTTACCACTTACGGATTTGATATATATATATATATATATATATATATATATATATATGAAGAAATATACTCTTAAGGTGTCCTATATTTATGGGATAAAGTGCTCAATATCAGAGATAGAGCGTGTGTAAATATACAAGTTAACATTGAAGTCAAAACTTAGAGGCGACAGGCTGTTTCATGGTCAGGCCATATATATATATATATATATAAGTTATAGAAATTATTAGGAGGATTTGAGATAATTATAATTAAGTAATTCATCTAGTCTAGATTATAGTAAAGCTCTACTTCTGTATGGAGCACTGTCTTCTTAAAAATAAAAACAAAAATACTAAGGAACTCCGGATTATTCACCCAACCTGTTCTTTTCTATTTTCTGCATACCTGCGCACCTAAAATTGACAATTTAAAATGTCTGTCCCAGACAAATGAAATTTAATAGGCGCTTCAGCGCGGGATTATCACAGTGCGGGATTATCGCAGTGCGAATTAGCCAGGAGATGGAATGGATCGGGCGTGCCAGTGATAATGACAATGCCCACCACGTTTAGCTGGCTCGACACCTGTGTTTTTTTTTTCTATGGGGCTATATGAAAGGATGGGTCTAAATCCCTACTCTTCCTACAAGCCTATAGGACCTTAAGCAAAGAATCACTGAGAAGCTAGAGAATGTTACGCAAGACATGCTACATCGTGTTTCACAGGAGCTGGACTACCCACGACGTGTGTCGTGTCACAGATGGTGTGCATATTGAACATTTGTGAAGCTTTGTGAAATCGGTTATAAAATCTAAATCCCTTTGAATATCTTGTTCGAAGTTTGACAAATAAATCTTGTATTATTCAACATGAAGCCTACTTAATTTCGTTTGCTTGGGACATGTAATTACTCAGATATTCACATGTTAAATGATGCCCATTTTTGGGGACACACGGTATATATATATTTAAAAGTGAACATTGTAAACAATACTCTGAGGCAACAGGCTGTTTCATGCTAGACGCAATCGTCAGGCTGCCTCTGAGTGTTGACTTCAGTGTTCGCTTTTATATTTACATACGAGATTGAGCACTTTATCCCATAAATATCAATCAGTTATGTGCCATGCATGATACCCGCTTAGGCGATCATGGATCTTTCGATCGATACATGACTGACCAGGTAGACTTTTTTCCCGTAGCAGGTTGCCATTTCTTTTTGCGTTAACCCAGGTGCCATCCAAGGCTATAGAACCCATAGCGGAGGGTGGGTGACAGTAGAAGAGGATTCATACCTTTCCCAAGGAAATAAGGAATAATAGCACGTTCACGTAAGTGAATGTAATGGATTCGACTGGAATTCGAACTCGGCCCTCCGATTCCTCAATCCGAACCGCTATCCATTACTCAATAGCGCACCCTCTTTTATTATATATATATATATATATATATATATATATATATATATATATATATATATATATATATATATATATATATATATATATATTTAAGGTGTGCTATATAGTGATATAAATATAGTTTTAAGGTGTGATATATATATATATATATATATAGTTAGTATATAGTTATATAAATATAGTTTTAAGGCTTGCTATGGAGTAATGGATATATATATATATATATATATATATATATATATATATATATATATATATATATATATATTGTAATTATGCGTGTATAATAGAGAGTCGTGTATAATGTTCAAATCAAATTTGTGCTGGAAAGGAAAACCTCTAACGAATAATACGCAGTAACTTTTTAGAATTTATGTCAGCTGAATGAAACGTTTTTTTTTAAGCGTTGCATGTCGGGTCTTAGCCGTGAATGTTAAAACTGCTGGACTCAAGGAATGTAATATGCCTGAGCATTGAAATAGCGATAGAATATCACCCAGTATTTATGACCTTGTGCCATAGTAAGTTTGTCATTATTATCTGATTTTTAGTTCGACATCTTCAACATGTATATTTTGAGGGTCACAACAAAAAAAAAAGTCGATTTTCGGTTTTGGTTCTCGAAGGCATCATCTAGGATGCAACGATTTCCCAGAGGCATAAACATGAAGACGCATCGTGTTTGCCGGACGTGCCATGAACCCGTGCTTGTATTGCGAACCGTTTATGGAAAGGAAGATGAGAAGTTCTTCGCAGGGTATTACTGTCGGTCATTAATATTCATGAGGTTGTGGAGTGCGAGTCAGGTCTGATTACTCATGCCCGGAGTGAGGCAACATATAAAAAAAAAAAGAAAGTAAAGGAACACCGGACCGGAGCGACGAGATAATCCAGGATTAAGTAGGGTGCTTCAACTATTCAAGGCAACGTTTTGAATAATGGTTTTGTTCTCACATTGACCCGCTTGCTGTTACTACCGCTCTCTCTTTTTTTTTTGCAGCTACCTGGCCTATCCGTGTATTTCTGGGTACGTACATCGGGGTGGGCGTTTCGTAGTTACCAATGCAGATCAGTATGTGAGGACGTTGATCTGAGAAAATGAAATAACTTGTATTTTTGAGATGTAAAACTACGTAGAATTATTCGACGATATTGCAGTAATATATATATATATATATATATATATATATATATATATATATATATATATATTAGGTTGGTGCAAAAATAATGACGTAATGTCGTTTTGGACGTATTTTTAACGTCAAAAAAGACATCATTACGTCATTATTTTGCACCAACCTAATATATATTGCTACCAGCAAGCAGAAATATTTCTTCTCCTGATGATGGCCATTTTGGTCGAAACTAGTCGAGGAATCTAAATGAAATAATAATAAAAAATACGAAAGAATATTAATCTACATCCCAGTGTGTCTGAAGATTTTAATTTTTAATATTTTTTATTGTTCAATATATATATATATATATATATATATATATATATATATATATATATATATATATGTATGTATGTATGTATGTATGTATTAAATAATTTAGACAAATTTTGTCTATTTTCTTTTAATAGGATCCTCTCATAATTACAGACAAGTTTCTTAGTATCCTTATTAAAAGAGGAACGAAAATAAAAATGTTGATGCATATTCATTTTATTCTGAGTACTTTCGACATTAGCACAATGTCATCATCTGGGTGTTGTTTTTCTAACACAAAAAATTTTTGTGTTCATTTTTGTAAGATAAAATTGCTGTGTTCATCTTAAAATTGAAAACGCTAAGATTATGTACTGCACAATTTTTAAATCTTATGATGTAAACGTTAAGGGAGATAACGAAGTTATATCATAAAATTTAAAAATCGTATAGTACATAAACTTATTGTTTTTCACAAGCAAAAATTTAATTTTCAGATGAACTCAACAATTTTGTTTTAGAAAAGTGATAAAATGATATAAAGTTCGAATATATATATATATATATATATATATATATATATATATATATATATATATATATATATTATTCCAGGCTCATATTCCAACTTATTTAAGATGAACTTTGCACTCCAGCCTCCTAATTTTTGTCCTGGAGTAACAATGTGCCTTACAGGTTTCATGTACAATTTAATTTTCAAGTCTGTTTACACTGCTCTTTTGACTGTCATAGCTGAAACTCCTCTCTCACGTGCCAAAGGTCTTATGAATTGAGTTTGATCTTTTCTAATTGATCTCTTTAGCTCTAAGTTGAAATGGTGATCCCTCTTCCTGTTGTGACTTCCTGATCCAGTTTCCAGTTTCCCCTCTACTGATCTCCCTTTTTTAAACTTATTCACTGTTCTCTTGAGGGTACTTGAATGGACTTTCAAGATGGAGCTAGAATATGAATGTTAGTATTACTACTGAAGGTCTGAATGATCTTTTTCCTCTCACCATTGCTCATTTGGGAAAACAGTAGGGCTGACGTAAAACGATTTTAACCTGACCTTTTTCTAGCTGAATAACTCAGTGTTTTTTTCAGTGAATCTTACGACAAATAGTGTCAAGACGTCTAAGCGTCTTATCTGACCGTCCTGGGTATGACGATAAACTCTACCCGCGACCTGGGTAAGACGATAAACTACGTCCAACAGCAAGGTCACTGAACATGTAGTTTTGAAGAGCGTGGAACCACAACTTAATTGCTTGAATACTCAGGTCCACCCGGGGTGGTAGCAGCTGTTAGGATCCCAGCTATGGGGAAATATTTAACCCCCAAACTGGAGTCAAAACACTATGAAAGTGTAAAGATAGGTTTTAATACCAGAAATACTTTGTAAAAAAATTATTACCAGCAATACATTTTGGAAAAAGAAAATTTGGCCAGCAATACATTTTTGAAAAAAAATATTGCCAGAAATAGATTTTTGAACGAAAAAATATCAGAAATAAATTTTTGAAGGAAAAAATATTACCAGAAATTGATGTGCTTTACCGATTTAGCCATAGAGGAGCGTTTCGTTAGCAAGGTCGATTTTACCGTTTTTAAACTACAATTATCCAGTAAAATCGACTTTGCTAATCGAAACGCTTCTCTGTGGCTAAATCAGTGAAGCACGTCAGACTATATGACGGTTCCTTATAGGATACAGGTTCGATTCCTGTCGGAGGACGCATATTTTCTACGAAAATTTCTCGGACATTTAGGTCGGTAAATGTCGTTAATACTGTTTACTATAAACAGAGCATTTACTTAAATATTTGCATGTATAAAAAGAACGTATAAAAATGTCTTAAAATAATTGATGGACTTTGTCCATTTCATAATGTGTGACGTCATATATATATATATACTCGACTCTCCCGTCGAATTCGACGTATGAGGGTCAAGCAGATCAGTTCCTAGGAAACCGGCAGCCCGACAACAGCACATGAGATTTGATTATAGTGATGAAGGTTTCATGAAGGACCATCCACACTTTTTGAAGGGCCGAAAACAAAGACCTGGTACACTACGTGCCACAAGGACTCCAAACGACCCACCGCAGGATTTGAATTCAGAGTTGTCCTTCTCCTAGACCAGTTGCCATCCAAGACTATAGAACTCAGTCTGTCCTGCTATTTACCCATAGCTGGATGGAGAAGAAGAATATATATATATATATATATATATATATATATATATATATATATATAAAGCATGAGTTAAGCAAGTTATTTGATGTTTCTTCCTCATGTTTGTGTTTGTATCACACACCCTAGCCGAGATTAGGCACAAATGATTTTTCTTTGATTTCTTTATTTTTTTACGATATTTAGCAACAAAACAGTTGCAATTTGAAGAGCGTATTAAGTCGAAAAATCAAAGTTATCTCAATTCTCTTGTCTCAAAAGTATTTGATATCGAAAATGTAGATTTAAATAAACATATGTTTAATTTTTCCAAAGTCTCTTTAATGGAAATGGAACGTCTTGTTCTTTTGAGAAGAGTTAGATTTTTTCCATCCCTCCCCTCTAAAGTAAATAAAGAGGAAATTTTTGCTGAGTTTGAACTTTTCTTCTCTCACTTAAATCTACCTATGTGGACCCGCTTTCCCTTTGTAAAACAAGATTATTCGAATTATCTTGTGAATATTAGTTGCTCTCCTGATCGAGATGTTAGCGTGTCAACTTCCAGACTATAAGGTCGTTAAAAACAAGAAGTGATATTTATATCACTAAACCTAATAAAGGCTGCGAGTGGTTGTTGGGAATAGTCAAGACTACATCGATGAAATGGAAGTCAGTTTATATGATTCCTTAAAATTTCTGAAAATTGGCCCTGTTATTTCCTGTGACGATACCAACAAGAGAGAAGCGAGAGTACAGAGATGGTTACTCTTTGTATATAAAATCTCATTTCCAAAATGGAGTATGATCGTATTAGACCTGTAGGATCCCAATGTCCACGTACGTATGACATCCAAATTGCATAAAGACAATTTGCCTCTTTTTCTATTTTTGTCTATTGCAGGTTCCGTCCAACGTCAATTGGGCAAATCGTTGGCTGAATTACTTCAGCCAGTTTTTGATGTTTTCTACTTATTGCGTTTGTGATTCATTTCGGTTTTCTAGTTTCATTAGAGACACTGATTTGTGTTCTGAAAGCAAACTTAAATTACCCTTTGATATTGTCAGTTTGTGCAAAAATGTTCCCGTTCAGGGTGCCTTACAAATTTGCAATGGCGTTCTTTATCGAGGTCATCTGTATCCCGCCTTAATTCCGGAAAGTTTGCTTTTGGATTTTAGGAGGAGTGGAATTGAGCTTTAATAATAACATGCATGCCCAAGTCGATTGGGTTTCAATGGGCAGTCCTCTAGGTCCAGTATTAGCTAACATTTTTGCGGGTTTTTATGAAAGCCTTTTATTTGAAAAACATTGAAAGCCTCACGTGTATCTACGTCATATGGAGTGAAGGCACCTTTTCTGTTTTCGATTCCATCCACGATGCTGAAGATTAATTCCCTTCATCCATACCTTCAATTTACTTTGGAAGCGGAAAATGGTTGTACTTTGCCTTTTTTTGGACGTACTGGTTGAACGTAAAGACGCTTTGTTCAGTATTAGTGTTTATCGGAAGTCTACGTTCGCAGATTCATATACCAACTGGCATTCATTTGTCCCTAAGTCTCGTAATATTAACCTGATTTATACCTTAGTTCATCGCGCGTTGATGATTTGTTCTCCCCTGCAGATTCGGTCAAGAATTGGAGAACATTTATCGTGATTTTCGTGACAATGGTTATCCTATTAATGTCATTAAAATCAGCATTCCGTTGTGATGGTGATTTTTAAAAACCCGCATGAACGCGCTCTGTTATAGTTATTTTGAAATGTTAAAATTATCCTACGGTGCCTTCTTTGATGAATTTCGTCTTAACATCAAGAAACCGATTAAACTGGAAATGATCAATATAAAATAAATGGACACAATATATAAATGAGGATCACATCATTTAATGGATTAACAATATTTTAATGCATACATTATGTTCTACTAGCGAAATGATTTCGCCATTAATCGCATTAATATTGCTGATTGATTCTGTGTATGATTATTTCTTTATATATATATATATATATATATATATATATATATATATATGAAATATATATATATATATATATATAAAAAAAAATATAGTTTTAGGGTGTGCTATATTTATGGGATAAAGTGCTCAATATCAGAGATAGATCGTATGTAAATATAAATAAAAATGTGAACATTGAAGTCAACACTCAGGGGCGACAGGCTGTTTCATGCTAGACGCAGTCGTCAAGCAGCCTGACGATTGCGTTTAGCATGAAACAGTCTGTCGCCAATGTTCATTTATATATATATATATATATATATATATATATATATATATATAGGCTGCATATCTTCATTCAAACATATCACATTAAATAATTTCGTAACCACCAACGGTTCGCGCATGTTTGCAAAATCACTATCACAATATTAAGTTGGTTTTCGCAATTCACCCCTAAGGATGGTCTCGGAAAAGATCGAAAGTACTTGGGTTAAAAAATAATTTAAAAATAGCGCCTTTCTTGATGAATTTCAACATAAAGAAGATATTTAGAGATCTAGAAAGGATTATTATAAAAATAAATAGATATATCTATATTATTTAATGAAACGTCGTATATATATAATATATACATGTATATATATATAATTAATACAAGTAAAAGTAAAAGTAAAAGATTTGTCATTAGCTGACTGATGTTACCTTCAGAATCCCGACTCCAGAGATTCGTATACGGACCCTTTGAAAATCACTCCGTCCACTCGTCAGGGAGTATCAGCAATTAAATTCTTAGCGTTCCCGATTTTTCTTTTTTATATGCACTTTTCATTGGTGCAAGTTTTTTTTCGTATTGTCCTGCTTTTGGGAGAAAAAAAAAACATCATATTTAAACACCGGTTCTCGTACGATCACCGAAGTTAAGCAACTTCAAAGCTGGTTAGTATCTATATATATCTTATACTTAGAACCAAAAAAAAAAGATGATGAGGGAAGATGGCTAGGAAAATTTAACACTCACAGGATATATTAAAGATAAGGAAGACGGAGGAAAGCAGCAAATAACTTACCTTATAAGCTTGTTTATATGGGTGGCAGAACAGGGATTGGGAGACACAGCAAAAAGAGAAAATTTGATAAGCATAACAAAGGACAGGAAGTTGTGGAGAATCATGATCGGCAACGTTCTGAGTGCACACAGTAGTCTCATAATAATTCATACTTATCTTGTGTGTGTTTGTGTGTATTTATTTGTGCGTCTGTACCTACCTTGTACTATGACCCACCAATTTGGCAACCATCTTTTCTTGAGAAATCACCCCCGACCCTACCCTACCCTGCCCTGCCCTGACCCTAAGGACGTCCCTTGTCACAACGATGGTAACAAATTGATAGAAGGGAATTAAATCTATTCGTATTCATTTACTTTCTTTTTTATATCGTTATCTTTTTGTCAGTACATATTCTTCTCGACATTTTTTCTTTAACTGGCTTACTGCCATATTACGTTGAAATATTGATTCCCGTACGACCACCGACGTTAAGCAAAGTCGTGCCTGGTCAGTACCTAGATGGGTAACCGCTTGGGAATACTAGATGCACGGATGGTGTAATGGATAACGGCTCTGGATTTTTTTATCGGTCCCCGTCCCAAATCCAGTTGGCTTCGTTATATTCATTTATATGCAAATACCCTTCTGAAAGATATAAATCCACACCTTCTCTCCCCAGCTATAGGTTAATTAGTAGGTTATGTATCAGTAATTCATTGTTATCTCCAAAAATCTCTTACAATCTAAAATTATTTTCTGGCTTTAAATAACACGTAAAAGGTTGATAAACCGTAAAAAACAAATCACTTCTTCTTTTGCTAACCATTTCTCTAATTATTTTCATTTGGTTTACCTATTTGGGGAGGTGGGATCTTTCCTGCTTCCTAATCTCTTTCATTCTTCATATTAACACTATTTACATTGTTCGAACTGCTGCCCTCATCTTTATTGTCACATTCACGACGTTTCGGTCGTTGTACGCTCTGGCCTTCTTCAGGTTATATACATTATAATTTCGAACCGAGCCGTTTCCAACTTATATCGTCTGAAGAAGATCGGCGCGAACAACGGCCGAAACGTCGCGAATATGCCAATAAAGATGAGGACAGAAGATCGAATAATGTAAATAGTCTAGTTACAATACCTCATCTCAGAAATGTAGACAACTGTTCTTTCTTTCTTTCTTTCTTTCTTTCTTTCTTTCTTTCTTTGTAATCTCTTTCATATGTAAGTTTAGTTCAGGTTACTTCCATTTTAATTTCATTATATCATCATTTTGCCTTTTTTATTTTCTTCCGTTCGTAACATTTTTTTTTACCAATTTTTAAAATTTATTTCACAAATTTCTGATTTGTTTTACTTTCATGCATTTTTGCTTTTGATGTTCCTTTCTTTCTTTCTTTCTTTATTTATTTGGTTTTTGCCTGTTCAATATATTTTTTTTTACTTTCTTTTCTTTTGTGAACTTTCTTTCTTTTATTTTCTATCTTACTCAATACCTTTCATTCTGTCTTATTTTATTTTTTGAAGTTTTTTTCTTTCTTTTTTCTTGGTTTTAATTATTAAACTTTCTTTTCCACGTTCTTTTCTTTAGTGAATTATCATTTCAAAAAAAATCTTTCTTTTCCTTTTTTGAGTATTAAAGTACTTCTGTCGTGTCTATCTTTTTTCTTTCTTTTTCCTTTTTTTCTTTCTTTTTCATTTGTATATTAAAATATTTCCTTTTCACTTTTCATGCACTGTTTAGCATTTTAACTGCCTTTTTTCTTTTCTTTCTTTCTTTCTACATAACCGTATTTCTTTCTTTCTTTTATGTATTGAAATATTTCCTTTTCATTTTTCATGCAATGTTTAGCGTTTTAACTGCCTCTTTTTCTTTCCTGAATTATCATCTTTCTTTCTTTCTTTCTTTCTTTCTTTCTTTCTTTCTTTCTAAAACTTTCATTCTTTCTTGAAAAGGACATAACAGAGAAGATAAATATTTATTCACATATAAAAATTGTTTATTGCAATAAATCAGAACTGACTCTACTCGACATGGTCTATTAATGACTCACCCGCAGTTTAAATTCTTCAATGGCTTTAGTCGTAACCAAAGATTTTTTTGTAATCTAAATTTGATAAAGAACTCTACTAAACACGTACACAAAACAGTTTGTACAGTGACACTTTTATGTCAAACTGAAGCACAACACAAATAAAATTACTTGCACATATATTAAAAAAAAAGTGTATTTGTGCAATTGTGCATTTGGGCAGCAAACCTTCTCAAATGCATGTTTCATTCAAAATGATTGACAAGGTAATTTTGCTGAGGTTTTCTTATTGTATTTTTCTTTTGTGAACTTAGTGTATGTAGAAACTGTCCGAATGATTGTTCATTATACGCGCTTTCTGCTAATCAACCATTTGCAAGGATTTTTCTTAAGCTGTTGCAAATAGTGTGTATATTGCTTATATCTAGACAAGTATTTAATTTCTGAACAGGGCCGCTACATTATGACCGTGTTCATAGTTAATGTGGGGTTAGGTCTTTTTATGATAAGGGCTTCTATTATTTTTACACGTTTTCTACAGTTAGAGGTAATTCTATATGTGGACCGAAAGCACAATTCTAATATATTTTCTTTTTTCTTTTAGAAACAAGAATTTTTGCAAGTCCGAAGTCTGATGTA